>ML813984.1:154706-187056 GCA_009831015.1 Picea engelmannii | reverse complement strand
TCTCTATTACAAATATATAGACTTCTAAAAAAGTTAATCAATAAAACAACTTACAATGGACGATATATAAACATTTCGTCTTGATTCAAAAGAGCTTGAAACCATGGTCACAGTAGTTATTTATCAATTTGGAAGATTGGCTTGATCCATTTTGTCACTTTGAGAAGATTAGGAAACAAATTTCAAATCCATTGATGAAAGTTTTTTTCAAATTAGGAAACAAATTTCAAAGCATTGATGATTTTTTAAAAATAAATTGACGGGGCAAGTGTTTAATGCAATGAGAGGTATTGAGGTTTGAAAGGGTTGTAAATATGCTCTATAATGATTCTTTAAGTTTATTTTCACATCCAAAACAAAAAAAATTTACCTCTATTCTGCTATCATGAAGAAAATTTTCATTATTTGATCATGCATCTCTCGATTTTTATAGACTTTTCTCACTACATGCATGCTGAAATTTACATGTCATACTTTCTTGTCCTTTACTACAAAGTCTTTGTTGAGGAAAAGATATGAAATGATCTTACTCAAGCATTTTCAGATTCTTCTTGGCTAAAGAAAAATAGACGAGAATATCACCCTATGTTTATAGCCATCAAAAATAAAATCCTAACTCACAAGTATTGATTACAAGTGCTTAGGCTAGTCTTTTTCACAATTCAAAGTTTGCTGGAAAATTCATTTTAATATGATTTTTTGAATATAATAGTTGTTGAAATAAATGTAGAGACATAAGTAAAAACACTAAGATGATAATCAAGACAGATGAGACATAATGCAGTCTTTTATTTCATTCCAATTCACCAAAGAGTCATTCTTTTTACAAAATTTAATGCATAAATTTAGGACCAAAGTCAAACTTAGACATCCCCGATAGAACATACAAAAGGACAACTGACAGAAAACCAAAAACTAAATCCTAAAAATTGGATCGACTTGCCACAGATTGATGCCCACTCGACTCTGCACAATAACCTTTATAAGTCATGAAAACTAATTCACAAACAGACAAGTCTACACAGACTATCAAAGATAGATCAACACCTCTGAAAAACAAGTGTCTGAATGATGTAATTCAACCCTGAATCTTGTTGTCTAGAATAAGACCCTGCTATCATAAAAAAGAATTAGACTTGTGATAAATTAAGGAATGAATGAAAACTGAACTATCTCAGCATAAACTCAAAGAGAAAACCTTGGTATGCTTCTCCTTCTATCCTCATCTTGTTCCTCCCTTTTCTTTATCCTTTAAGCAAATCAGAATTGGTTGAAGTAGTTGAACTACCTCATTGGTTAAGTTAACTAAAAACTCAACCAACATTTTAGTTAAGGGGGAAAAGTAATAAATCATAACAAGGGTTTTTAATAACTAGTAGGTGGGACCCCTTGTGACTCCCTCTAGTTGTTTAACAATCATAACATAAAATAAAACACCCCTCCTTGTAACTCCCATCATCACATTCATTTTTGACAAATTATCTCATTGGTATTTGAAATTATTTTCCAAAAATAAGTATATTACCAATATATCCAAAAAGCCTGTTGTCCAAAAATCTGAAGTCAATTGTTCTCAACAACAGACAAATAAATAAAACTTAAAATTCATATTTTCCAGTCTGTGAGGCAATCTTTCCTTTGTTTCTACTATCACCTTTTAAACTCTCTGAATTTTCCTTAGGTTGTGTGGAGCCTTTAGGCCTAATCTCGTTGATCACATGAGAGCAATTGTCCCTCCATTGCATGCGGGAGGACACCGATTTATCAGAATCATTTGAAGGTGAGAAAGGGGAAGAAGTGGCTTTCCCTTTGACAGGGGCATAGTGGGCCTCGGTCTTCAACGTTTTATTTGAATAGCTCATTCTTGTATGCATAATTGATTATCAAATAGTTCCCTTAACAACCATACATGACTACTCTTTCAAAATATGAAATAGACTTTGTCTCAGCAACATATCAGACTCATGCAATCCAATCCATACAAATTGCTTAACTATTATCGATGAGCAAGGGGTTAACAAGGTTCTAGGATTTGCGAGGGGTTTGTATTGAGTGAAAAATGATAAAATGAGAGGGAAAAGAAACATGGTTACTGCTCAAAGACAATAAACAATCAGCTGTAACGCAACCAAAGAAAATATCACTGTGATACAACCAAGAAATTGTGATTACAAACTGCTTCAATACATAATTCTTCTTGACTGTAATTAAATTTTAGAACAAGGAGTGGAAAATGAATGTGGGAAGGCGAGGGGGTTGTAATTAGCGAAAAGCGAAATAATGGTAGGGAAAGAGAGCGGATATTGCTCATAAAATTAATTAAGTGATCCATACAACCATTATGTAAAAGGAAATAACACCAACCAAATAATCAATGTAATCAAATGAAACTATTGTACATAACAATTAATTTTGTGCATTGACTTGTTCACTGTTGTAATCAAATATTTAACACAGTGTCATCCAAACAAGACAATACACATTCCACAACAACCTGTAGAGGAGATTTGTTCTTCTCATTTACCCAATTAATATTTTAAAACAATCCCCAAATGAATAAACAGTCACTTATTTCCACTCTGTCCAGTGTCAATTCATTAACCACTTTCCATCAACAATTAAATTATAATAAAACCATACTACCACAACACCCGTGCTTATCTCTGTTGAGATGTATGATATCCATTAAATGAACATAGTAGACAGTCAAACACAACGATCCATATTTTAATTGCAAGGGTCTTGATTTGCCATTTAAACACACAGACAACAATTACCACTTCAATTCATACAACTCTGTGAGATACACAGACCACTTAACAAAACGCGAGATCATTTATGGAATTGTCATGTCTAACTACTTGAATATAAACATCCACAATGTTGGGTTATCCATCCAATACAACGAGACAACAACAACATGCCCAATCTCATCTCACAAATTGATCAAATTAAAAAAAACATATTTTTCAAAAACCTGTGACCCTTTCTGATAGCGCAATCAATATAACATCCATAACATATACAGTGGATAGCCATGCCATGATTACCATGATTGCAGTATTCCCATTCGACAATTTAAAACACACAGTCACGACAATTATTAACCCAACCTATCGTGTTGTAGGAACGCCACACCTACCCACACATGAGCATGAGCATCGTTGTGCGTTAATCAATTGTAAACTAATGCTAGGTTAATAATTCAACAATTACAATGTAAGAGACAACAACTGTGCACTCAACCCAATTTTCCCATCAACCAGATTACCATGCTAAGTTTATCAAATTGACTATCATAATAACCAATGTAGTGGCTAAATACCAAAACCAACCCCATTGTCAGCATAATCAACAGAGACGAGCCAAAAATTGAACACTGTCGACCATACACCAACAACTCATAACAAGCAACAGTATACCCGACAACCCATAATGGTTCCCTCCATCAAAACCCGAGCTTTGAGAAATCAAGGGTTTTCTTTGTGGACCAACACAGGGAACTGGAGTCGATTCCCATCATCATATGAGAACCTTCAAGACCAATGGTGCACACACAGGGTGTACCACAAATAACTTCATAGACAGGGTGACAATTCCCGTGATAGGAGAGACCATGAACAAAGGAGTAAGGCTTTGTTTTGGCCTTGTAACAATACTTAGAACACGTAGGGTATAACCCTTGTGGCTCCCCCAATCGAGCAACTAACAACGCTGAGGTGAAATAGAGCCGAGAAGAAGCAATGTAACCCATTGTGAACCCCTTAGTAGCATGAACGACCCATACCCAAGCGAAACAATGTGTAGTGACACAAGGCATTTCAAAACCAGTAAACCCCATAACAACCAAAGACTGGGTATGGTGATACGAATGCGTGAAGACAACCAGCCACTCTAGACCAAATGAAACCCTCCAACTAAACCAACAAGAATGACAAAGAGCATTTATGGCTGCTAACACTCAGAACGACCAATAACACCGTGACTTCAAACATTATTGCAACGAAAACCACCAACGATTCATTCCAAGAAAATATCACAAATTTACACAGTTTCCATACTTAAGGAAAGCACAAACCCATACATCCCGAGCCAATTTATATTTCATAACCAGAAAAAATTCATGGATGGCGAAAAGACATACCTGTAACCAAGAGCACCTTAAAAATGCAAGCTTGGTTGAGTGGTTCTTCCTGTGCTTGAAAGTCGGAGCCTAACCACAAAAAAACACAGTTGAACAATAGCCAAACTAGGGTGGCAGTCGATGGAAGGAGTAGAAGTGATGTGCAGTAAATGCATGTCACCTCCATCCCCAACTCATTCAATTCCTTAGTACACGCCAGCCAGCTTCTCACTAACACATTCAATCAAACCATGTATCCATCCCTTTGTCAAATGCACCACCCACATCACATCTTACCATTTCCAACTATACAATAGTGCATATCAACCATATTTTTATATAACTCCATAAATCGCATAGCTATTAATTTGTTAGCTAGGGTTACAACGATCATTCGAATTTCAATGCATGTAGCATAAGAGCATAGTTCGACTCTTGCTTTTGCATTTTGTTTAGGTTGCTTTTATTTATTTTCAAGTGCTCTTGTGTATTATTGCTAACATGTTTATTGAGAAGGTGTCACAACAAGGAGTCCATTAACAAATAGCAATGATAACAATGGGTGACATAGGCCATCGTAACATGAAATTAGAGCCTAGAGCAGCAGGAACAACACATAACATGCCTTATCCATTGTTAACAAAACCAAGATTTCCTCAACCATGTAGAACTCTGTAAGCAGTTTCGAACAACAACATATCATGAAATAAGATCAGATCTAATATCCCAACCTACAAGGGGGTCCCACCTACTAGTATTATATATCTTGTTAGCTTATAATATTAGCAATACTTTGCGGGCAAAAACTTCGTTGTGATTTTAATCGTCAACAGTATTCTTGTGAAGCCCATTTTTCCAAGAAAAAACAAACCTTAAAATCCTCATTCACAGGTTCAAACTTTAAATAAAAACTTGGGTGGTTCTCTTCTTATTCATTTGGTTTCATCTATTCTTCTCAAACTATGGATTCTCTTAACTCTCATTCGAGCTCGAAACATTTCTCTTTTGTTGTCTTCTCTATTATGATATTCGTGGGAAGTTTCATTGCCTTTTTCGAGAGGAATGGGTGTCGATGCATGGTAGCATCGAACAGGTACTTCCACATTGGTTTGTGTCAAGCATGTGGAAGTTGTTCGAAGTCTTCTACCTTTAGGCTTTACTTTGATTCAAGTAATTATTAAAGTAAAGTGATTTTATTAGCGAGTTGAGTTTTATTTAAGGAAATGATTTAATTAGCATTAGTGAATTAAATAATAGTCATTTGTCTCAAGTGAGGTGAGAAGTAATCTCAATCGTCAATCACTTTGGAGATTAGGATTAGGTCATAACTCAATCTTATAAAAGTAAGGCTAGGGTGAAGGAGAAGATACTTTTCACACGGAGATAACAAAGAAGGAATTTCTCTTATGTGGAGTCATTCGAGAGTGTAGAAGCAAAGAAGGACTTTTGCTTAAACATGAATGAGTGAGTAAGATCTCATTGATTGGTTGAAGATCATTTCATTCAAGTGTTGAGTCAGAGAGATTTGGATCATGAAGGACTGTGATTTAAAGAGATCCTGGATAGGTGGAGAAGGACTTTCATCTAGAGAACTAGGCCAAAGGAAGAGACAGAGCAAGAGTGCAACAAAAGGATCGGCCTATCGTGGACAGTGCAGGTATTCTAGTACAGGTTGCGTAGTCAGCACAGGTTTTAGTGTAATAGTCGCGTTGTATCGCAACGTAGTGCGGGTATCAAGGTAAAAGTTACATCGTTGTCGTATAGGATTGTACAATAGGTTTGGCAGCAGATCAACCCAGTCAAGTGTTGATGTACTTTGTCTCTTTTCTATTTGGGCCATTTTCCCAATAAGGGAGCCCTTGTAAGGTTTGAAGTTATTTGAATGATAAGCTTAGTTGATGGGTACAATATCTTTGTGTATTGTGCATGAGATTTTTGCTTTCCTTATTTATGCTTATGTTGTAATGTTTAGTTGATAACTTATATGTGCTTTTATTCAATAAGTGATTTATTTGGAATTTATTGTTTGGTGTTGGGTTAAAGGGAAATTTCAACATGGTATTGTAGATTTTAACCTTGTACTAGTAATTACTGCTAACAAATTCTTGATAAAATAAGACACACACACACACACACACACACACACACACACACACACACACACACACACACACACACACACACACACACACACACACACACACACATAACACATATATTTTTACCCTGGAAACCTAAACCGGGAAAACCAACAACCTGTTAGAGTCGCACCTACAATCTTCTAATCATCATATTCATTGTTTACAATACAATATACATATAGGATCTCGCGGCATCCAAACCCCTAATCTATTAAACCAGATTAGTCAACAACCATAATTCCTTAACAGGAATTAGAAAAACCATTGGCAAAAAACCATGGGCTGAAAAACCACAAAAAACCATGGGCTGAAAAACCACAAAAAACCATGTGCCGAAAAACCATAAAAAAAAAATGGACCAAATAAATTTTCACGGGGGTTCTCGCTCTTGTACCCCCCAGACCCTCTTTGCTCCAATATCAGCGTACAATACATGGATGAATTTTGCAAAGAATATAACACATACCTGATAGGTATCAAAGCCAGGTTTCTCTGAGAGGAAGCTAATCTCAGGTTGCACAAACAACAAATCTATTGGATCAGGAGTGTCGTAATGGGTGTTTGAAGGACCAATCACATATCCACTATATTTTGTAGCATATATATCATATTGACAAGGAGATCTATTATATATGCAAGGAGATATTATAAGATCGATAACCAACAATAAGAATTCAAAGGACATATTTCAGGGGAACGATCGTACTGTAGTTGGATCGGTCACTGAGAATAGTGTGGGTATTCGGTTACAAGTTGCTTGGAATAGTGCAGGTATCAACGTAACAATCACATTGTTAGCACATATAGCATGGTCATAGAGCGCATAGGTTAGTACAATGGTAGTTTCGACAGCCAGGGAAAATCAACAGGTTTGAGCAGTGGGCAGTAGAGTCCATGCAACAAAAAATTTATGTTTGGTGGCTTGTTGAGCAATGGCGGAAGGTTCAGAAGCCAACAGGGAGATCTCATATAGGTGAATAAGGATTTTCACCTATATATCTAAGACACATGAGAGCACATGGGAGCAAAGGACTTTTTCTCATGTGCCTAAGTCATCCACTTTGGAGAAAAGACAAACTTTTTCTCAAGTGCGTGAGCCATGAATGGTTGTGACTCAAGGGGATCTCAGATGGGTGAAGAAGGGCTGTCATCTGGAGATCAAAGGATGACAGATCTATGGGAATCAGAGACTCGTGGAGAGAGAAAAGAATGATTTTTGCTCAGAGAGGATCTTAGTAAGGGGTGAAGAAGGACTTTCACCTAGAGATCTATCCAATCCAAAGGAGAAGAGAAGTCCATGGGACAACATCAGACAAATCTCATGCAGGGATAGATATGGGAAGCAGAGTAGTTGCAGGTACAATCTTGCACAACAACAATGGAGGTGCTAGGTTGCACGAGTTGGTTGTTTCTTAGTGGATAGAAAATACACACAGAGTGAGATAAGAGATCTTATTGATTGGGTGGAGAATGACTTTCATCCAAGTGTGTAGGGGTAGGGTCTGAGGAAAGGAGCAAAAGGGAAGCAAGGGAGATAGCATCCAATAAGATCAATGGACTAATATTGAGGTTTGTAAGGCTTGGCCATTTGTTGATTTCTATTTTCCTTGGGTGGGCCATTATCCCAAGACAAGAGCCCAAATTTTATATTAATAAAATCAACAAGAGTGAGTTGTTCAAGAGCTTCACAAAGTCAGAATAAAATGTGCATGTGGAACTTGGTATGGGCACCAAGCATGCAGTAAAGGGATCTGGGACAATACCATTTCGGACGAAGTCAGGAGGCGTATTGAGACTGATGGATGTGTTATGGGTGCTAGAACTCAGGAGTAGTGTGCTCTCAATCTTAGTGATTGAGAAGAAGGGATTTGATGTAGCATTCCAGGATGCACAGACATTGATCAAGAAGCCCGAAGAATCTAGCTCAGACACAATAGTTGTGTTTGTATTTAGAGAGAGCAACTTGTATAGGCTAAAAAGCCAACCTACGTGAGCAATGGAAATCAATAGAGTGACAAAGAACGAGCAGATAGCTCTAGAGGTTGAGCAGCTTAGAGGGAGTCATCCTTTGGGTTCAGGTGGGAAGTTGAAACATTCCAAGTCTGTCGAGGAGGAGTCATGGTATGAGATGGACATGCAGTATGCTCAAAAGTAGGAGGCTTCTGGGAGTATGTTCAAAGGGAAGTATTACAAGTCTGAGCAAGATGGCAGGGATAGCTTTTGGTTCAGAGGGAGCAACCAATTAGCTGGATTAGAGAGCAACCATGGTAGCATATATGGTAGAGAAGACAGAGCCACATCCAGGTGGTAGAAGTACCTTCCTCTTTAAGAGGGAGTGTTGATGCATAGTAGTATCAGACAAGTACTTCCACATTGTCTTGTGTCTAGCATGTGGAAGTCATCCAAAGTCTTCTACCTTAAGACTTTACTTTAATTAAAGTAATTATTAAAAGAAAGTGTTTTTATTAGTGAGTTGACTTGTATTTAAGGAAATGCTTTAATTATCATTAGTGAATTAAATAATAGTCATTGACCTCAAGTGAGGTGAGAAGTAATCTTAACCGTCAATCACTTTGGAGATTAGGGTTAGGTCATAACTCAATCTTATAAACGTAAGGTTAGGGTGAAGGAGAAGATACTTTTCACATAAAGATAACAAAGAAGGAATTTTTCTAGTGTGGAGTCATTTGAGAGTGTCGAAGTAAAGAAGGACTTCTGCTTAGACATGAATGAGTGAGTAAGATCTCATTTATTGGGTGAAGAGCATCTCATTCAAGTGTCGAGTCAAAGAAAGTTGGATCACGAAGGACTGTGATTCAAAGAGATCTTTGATAGGTGGAGAAGGAATTCCATCTAGAGATCTAGGCCAAAGGAAGAGAGAGAGCAAGTGTGCAACAAAAGGATCACGATGTCGCAGATAGTGCAAGTATTCTGGTACAGGTCGCACAATCAACGTAGGTTTCAACATAACAATCGCACCGATCGTGCAGAGCAACGTCGGTATCAAGGTAAAAGTCACGTTGTTGTCATACAATATTGTATAACATGTTTGGTAGCAAATTAGTCAGTCATGTGTTGATATACTTTGTCTCTTTTCTATTTGTAGCCCTAAGGATCTTCCCTCTTCCAAGAGGGGACTCACTTTGGACCTCCCGCAATCTAACCCTATGGGTAGGAAATCTCACTTTCATAATGCTCAAGAGAAAGTTACAGTAGAGATTAGAAAAGGAAGACAAGCCTCAATAGCCAGGGCCTTTAGAGCGAGGAGTGCCCTGAAAGCCCCTCCGCAATGATCTTTCTCTCTTTCAATGTGAGAGGGGTAGGGGTAGGGGGGGGCAGTAAGAAGTTATCCCTCAAGAGGATTCTCCTAAGCCTCAATTCGGATGTAGTCCTAATTCAATAGATGATGTGTTCTAGTGAAAAATCAAAGGAAACTCTAACTCCCTAGCTCAAAAATTGGTCCTTTAGTGTTGTCAACATTGACAGTTAGTTAAGGGTTTAATCACAAGGTGGAGCCCATCGTGTAAAGCCTTAGCCTCCTCCTCTTTCTGGTCTATGATTTCAGTCAAGTTGAAGGTTAAATATGTTTATTTCTCCTTTTCGGTGGTAAATGTTTATGGGCCCGATCATACTCAAACTCAAGTCAAGTACGGAAACACCTCAGACTCTGCTGAAGTTTAGCCAAGTTTGCTTGGAAGAAGAGGATTTTTGGTCCTTGGTTACATCCTCTTGGAAAAGGTTATCTTGTGGACACCCTCTCCCTTAATGGCTCAAATTGTCGAGAACTTGGCCAGAATCAAATCGGCAACAAAACAATGGTTGCAAATCTTTAAGGCTTGCAAACTCGGGAGCCTAAGGGAGACATAAGGAAAATTGTTCGTTCTATACCTTCAGTTAGACGAGGGTCCTCTCAATCGTAGCTAGTTGCAAGAGCTCAAATATATTAAGGCATTCGTGCATAATTGGTTAGAAAAATAAGAATAGTCATGGAGGCTTGAGAGTAGGGCATTGTGGTTGAAGGCAGGAGACAACAACACCAAGTATTTTCATCAATTTGCAAATTTCCTAAGAAACCTCAATACAATATGAGAAATAAAGGATGAGGAGGGTAGAACTTTGAGCTCCTTTGTAGACAAGGCTAATTCAGGTGCCAAGTACTTCCAAAAACTCTTCAAATCCCCCAAGGGTTTCCCCATTCAAAAAATTATGCAAGTGACTTCCAAATTCCCTGTAGTGTTCACTGAAGATATGAATAAGGACCTAGAGGACGAGGTGACGAAAGATGAAATCTCATCAGCTCTCTCTTCCATGCAAAATGAAAAGAGTCTAGGCCCAAATGGTTTCATCGTTGTTTTTTTTCAAAATTTTCTATGATATTGTAAAAAAGGACTTGCTATTGGTGGTTAGAGAATCTCAAAGAAGTGGTAGAATTTGGGGTTCGTTCAATGCATCCTTCTTGTGTCTTATGCCCAAGAAACAGGATGGGAGTAATTTCAGGGACTACAAACCCGTCTCTTGCTACAATGTTGTCTATAAAATTATTACGAAAGTCATCATGAGGAGGTTGAAGCCAATCTTGAGTGAGATTATAGGAGAGGAACAATTTGGCCTCTTGCAAAATAGACAAATTCATGATGTGTTCACAGTGGCACATGAATTTTTTCATTCTGTCAAGAAGAAGAATGCAAAGGTGGCCATCCTAAAATTGGACCTGTCAATGTAAATGTTTATAATAGTTTCATAGCTATTACATTAGTATCACTATTAACAGTTATAGTTATGATAAGGCTTACATAATTGTAAACAACCTCCCTTAGTGCCCATGGCATGTCTTCTACGATGACCAAATGACTATCACAAAAAAGTCAGAGTGTGAGAGACAAAAGTTGGTTTGACATCTCTATTGTATTACTTCAATAGTGGAAACTAGCACTAATCTTCCATTACCTTATCTACTTATTTAGGGTAAATACTATGATTCCAATTCTTAGCTCTATGAAACATGTTCATTACTATTATTGATCAAAGGCCTACGATAGTAAATTAAACCTTTATCTGTTTGGTTCTTATATAGATGGGCATGCCATTGAAAATGGTTAATTGGATTATGGGATGTTTTCAGTCTGCCTCTTTCGTAGTCCTTATCAACACTCGGTTCTTCAAAGCCTCGAGAGGTCTCATGAAGGGGTGTCCCCTTTCCCCCTTTCTCTTCTTAATTATATCCAAAGCCCTCAATAGAATGATTAAGGAAGCCAAGCCAATGAAGCTTTAAGAGGAATCACGGTCTTGAAGAGAGAATCGGTTACCCACCTTCTTTTTATCAATGACATCTTACGTTGCATTCACCGAATGTTTATAGATCTCTCGACCCTGAAAGGCATCCATGATCTCTATTTTCAAGCAACATGTATGGAAATAAACTTAGAAAAGTCTTATATCATTCTCAACAATTGTTCAATCAATGAATCTAATCTTCCTGGGAGCATCCTTCCAGCCCCAAGGGAAAATATGAAAGAAGGTTTTAAATATTCAGGTTTTTTCTTGAAACCAAATCGATACAGAATCGATGATTGGGAGTGGCTTATTAAAAATGGTGGAAGTAAGAGTTTCGATTTAGGTCAACGGACTTCTTTCAAACGGTGGAAGGCTAGTTATATTAAAATATGTAGTGGAAAGTATACATGTTTACTGGAATTATATTGCATCAATTCCCAAAGGCATACTTTCAAAGATTCTTAAATTAAGTTTGCAATACCTCTGCTTGAGGCAAAAGAAGAAGGGTAGAATCCATCTAGAAAAGCAGTGCGCTATCGCAACCCCTGAGGATTTGGTAGGTTGGGGTATAAAATAAATTCATTATTTTTATTGAGCTTTGGTTGGCCGCAACCTTTGGAGGTTGACCCAAGACAATTCTTTGGCCCTGAATAATTCACTCAAAATGTTTCCCTGATTTGTCCATTGTAGAATGGTTCAGGATCCCACGCAAATATTCCAATGGGTCTATAGTGTGGAAGGATATAGTAACAAAGCTCCCTCTAGTTGGTGAGTGGACAATATGGAAAGTCGGGAATGGGAAGAATATTCGCATAGGAGACGACCCCTGGCTGGGGGCTGGAAAAGATTGCAAATTTTTGGATCTAATGTTTGAATCACCGAGAAACCAAAATGTAGATTCACTTAGTGATGATCGAGCTATTATCCCTCAACCTAGAGGTAGAACTGGTTGGAAATCAACGAATACATTGGAACTTTCTGGTGGTTTAGCCAAAGAATGGAATAATACATTCGACTACTCTCTGAAAATTTCATAACCCTCGATGATGACATACCTGACTTCCTTTGTTGGTCAAAAAACCCAAAGAATGGATCCTTTACAACCTGCTTGGGTCACAAAGTTTGGATTTAGGACAACTTCGAGGGCCAAAAAAAATGGTGGTGGGGACTTATTTGAAACATGAGAGCCCCACCCAAATGCAAAATTACTTTCTGGTTGGCTTTAAACAACACATTTCTTACTGGGGAGAATGGCTTCAAGAGAGGTTGGTGTGGGCTAAGTCATTGTCCTTTGTGTAAATCAAATTTGGAATCAATTTCTCACTAATTTTTTAATTGTTCCTATGTAGTCCAAGTAACAAAGTTGGTTAAGGAAAAGTTGAAGGAAAATTTATATTGGAATAAAGACAACCTGGAGGAATATTTTAAGGACTAGATTCAAGATAGATCAGTTTGACTTTGTGTTGGCTTTCCAACCATTCTGGTTTCCAACTTGTGGTGGGCGCGCAATCTCTCTCTTTTCAAGGAAAAATTTATTCCCCCAGAGATTACAAGAGGTGTCATGCTGAATCTAGCAAAAGAACTTACAGAAGAACCAAAGGAAAAAAATCTATGTAATCCAGAATTACCTTCTATAGACTTCGAAGTCCCTTGGGGTAATTTCGATGGGGCATGTCAGGGACATCCCCCAATGCGCAAAGTTGGTGTTATTTTATATATAAATCACAATCACTATATGTTCATCAGGTATGCTCCAAGTGTCGGAACAAATAATATAGTTGAATTTATCGCTCTATGGACATTGTTGGAGACAACAATAAAAAAGGACATTAAAAAGCTACAAGTCATGGGTGACTCAAAGTTGGTTATCGATTGGGCTAGGCAGAAAAACTCAAAATAAGATTTCAGATTGGCTCCTATCATGAGGGACATAAAACATGATTACTAGTCATTTGAGTGGTTGTCCTTCCATCATATCCTCCGCGAGCTGAATGTAAAGGCAAATGAACTATCAAAAGAGGCCCTCTCTCTTCCTATAGGGGCCTTTGGGTTCTATGAATACATTGAAGGAGAGGAAGTGGAAGCAATGGAATTCCAACTGTGATTGCCTTCGAGCAAATAAGACAATGTACAATATTGTATTGTTAAGTTTTGAGTTTTGTATAGCTTGGTATAGGCTTAGTATTGAGTTTGGATGCATATATAGTAGGCAAGAACCTGATAAGCAATTATTTTTGAAGTTGGCTTGTAATGGCCATTGATATAGACTAGAACATGTTTATTCATCTTCTGTTAATATAAAAGTTTTTTCCTTGAAAAAGAAAAAACATTAACATTAACATTATTATTAATATTATTATTATTATTATTTAGTTTACATAATATTAATAATCTGATTGGACTATATTATCAATAGTTATGAATATGTATTACTTTGTTAATAACTATATATATTACTTACAAAATATCATGATTAAAAAATTCAATTATAATACTTTGTAATTAATGATTATTAATACTGTGTAATTAATATATATATATATATATATTAAAAATGAATATATAAAAGTAATAGAACCACTATTAACAAAGTAAACAAAGTAGTACATCTGAGTATTAACAAAGTACTAGTCAATTGTGTGTGTGCGCGCATAACCAAAGTGGCATAATCAAACTGTTCAATCATCAACAACCATTCACAACTGTGTGATTCCAATGATGTTGTTTACAACTGAGTTGTTCAATGGTCAACACCAATTATGACTCTTCTAATATATATTAATAACTATTAAAAACAGTACAATCAGATTGTTGTTCAATCATAATATTGTATAAGTAGTATATTAATAACTATTAACAAAGTACTACGACCTAACTATTAACCATGTAAGTAATACATATTAATAATTATTAACAAAATAGTACAATCATAATATTGTATAAGTAGTATATTAATAACTATTAATAAAGTAGTACAACTTAACTATTAACAATGTAAATAATACATATTAATAATTATTAACAAAATAGTACAATGAATTACTAATTATATATATATATATATATAAAAGAAAGAAAGTAGTGCCACTAAGTTTTTTTTTTTTAAGATTTTCTATAATATTATAAACAACATGTACTAAAATTCATCGGCCCGAGGGAATGGCTAAATCTATTCACAACAAAATCATCTAGCTAGGGTGTCTACTAACCTATCTAGAGGGAAATCAGGCTAGACCAATACGTTGGTAACCGATAAAATAGAATATGTCCAAAAATATGTCTAAGTCCTGAACTTATATCAAATAACAAGGAAATTCTATGTTAAACCATAAAACATAGGAGAACAAAGAGTAAAAAACCAGTCGTAATGATCAAGCAGGAGGAGTCTGAGTACGGGTCTTCGAAGGCCCTTCACCAATTATCCTTGGGAGGTGCGCCTTAGAGACAATTTCCTTATCGTCTTGTGGCAGTTGAATGCTTCCCCCTTGCTTTTTGACTAGCCATAAAACAAGAGTGAGCAATGGTTTATTGTGTTCCTCCAACACCTCAATCTACAACATAAATTTATTAAACTCGGGCTCCTTGGCAAGCATAGCTTGGGCTATGAATGCCTTTGTATGCCAATAGAATTCAACTGTACAAAAGAACTTGGTGTCCCTAGCAATGTTGGAACCGAAATCAGGGACGAACAAGGTCAACTGTTCATCCACATCCAAGTCTTCACAATAGGCACAGATGACCTTGACATCCTCTTCAATGAAGTGGACAAATGTCTGTGAGGAAGGATCAACAGAGCCCGCAAAAGAAACTATTGCAGCCTCCACTTCAAAGGTGATCATACCCAAATGAGACGGGGCCTTGCCCTCCGTCGTGCTTTGCGAAGCCATGGATAATTTAGCCCATAACCCACAATGTAATAACCAAACAACTAGAGATGGAATAACAACACCAAACTCTCTAGAGAATAACAACATCCAACTCGCGCCCATGTGGGCCTAAAATAAAACAAATCATTCATTCACATACTCTGAATCAGAATTTTGCATGGGTAATTCCTTATTAGAGATGGAAATTGAAGCCTTCGTTATACCTGCACCATCATTCAAATCTTTGCTCATTGCCAAAACCTCTGTAGCACATATGGGAAAGGGTTGTGCCGGATCTCGTCATCGGGGATTAATGCCAGAGGGGAAGTGCCATGAAGAGCACGTGACTGGGCATTGGAACTATGTTTCTATTTGTCTTTGTTTCTAACTGGTCAAGTGCTCTTCTTCCTTGTGGAATTATAAAATTACCTCATGGGGAGTTAGCTACACCTACAAATGATATTAATACTACAGTTGCTCTAGCTTTGCTTACATCAATAACATATTTCTATGCAAGTCTTGCAAAGAAGGGGTTAGTTTATTTTGGTAAATATATTCAACACCCCAATACTTTTACCAATTAACATCTTAAAGGATTTTAGAAGTCGAACCATTGTACTAAGTAGTGTTACAGCTTGATTTAACAAAGTTGGTTTAGCTTATACGAATCTGAGTGTGTTGCACATTGGAGGGGGCAGGAGAAACCGATTACATGATAACTTATATGTTTCTCATCTTTTAAACTCGAATTAAAGTAATGGAAATGCAAGGGAAGAAAATAAGAGTTACGAGAAGGATTAGAGATGACATACTTGCAGTCGAGACACTTGAATTCAACAAGTTTTGGTGATCGGAGATCGAATCCCATCGGTGAGTACTCTTCGCTGTCGGTTTTAGAAATCCTATCAATAGGGTATAGTGAAAAGGGCATGAACGGAATTTTAATGCAACGTTTGAGCATTTTGGCGCGAAAAGGAGATCTTCAATCTTTTCACTGATGGAGTTTTTAAGGGGAAAACAAAAAGTTAGAGCTTCAAAACTTGCAATAAAAGGTTTCTGAGTGTTTCAAATGGCAAGAAAAACAAAAAGGGGGACTCCCTATTTCTTTACTCCGAATGAATGTCTTTAGAGGTGAAGTTAAGAAATTAAGGGAAGGTGTTGTTGCTGGCACAACAAGCGTAGTTTGGTGTATCTTTATTTTTATTTTTGGTCTCCAAAGTTTTATTCACTGCAAAAGAAGATTAAAGTTTTTCCTTCAAATTAGTTGTGGACTAAAATGGGGAAAGAGAAATGTAGTGTAGCTTTACAATAGATGGACTAGCATAAACAAAGGTAAAGTGAAGGCCAAATATCCCGAGGTAAAACTCCATGTAATGATGAGGGTTCACTCTAGAGTGTGTTGCAATAAATAACTTACCTTTAATTCATTTAGTTAATCATGGTGACAATCCAAAGCCATAACTCATGGGTTGGGTTGCCTTGTGTTTTCGGTATCAATAGAAATATATATTGTGTGTAGCATAATTTTCTAGAGTTGGTGTTTAATTCATCAATTAGAAAGGGAATCTATGAATATTTAAATTTTCTATCATAAGTCACGTGCAAATCAGTAA
The DNA here is from genome assembly GCA_009831015.1 of Picea engelmannii. NCBI lineage: Eukaryota > Viridiplantae > Streptophyta > Pinopsida > Pinales > Pinaceae > Picea > Picea engelmannii. The sequence goes on along the minus strand of ML813984.1, from coordinate 170,039 downwards.
TCATCAAGTAATAATTTAAACCAAACAATTATCTTTTGATGAGTATAATGAAGCTGTAAGTGGATTTAATCACAAACAATCCTAATTGATGTTGATTGTTGAACAAATAGATTATAAATAACACAATAAGAATCACATATTTATAAATAGTTGTTCACCATTGAATAATCTAGTTGCTCTACTTTGCTAATTAATATATTGTTCAATTATCAACATCTATTCATAAATATGTGATTCTAACAATGTTATCTACAATATTGTTGTTCAACAATCAACAACAATTCTTAATACTTCGTAAGTAGTATATATTAATAACTATTACAAAAGTAGTACAACTTGACTGTTAATATTACTTATATTATTAATAGTTAAATTGTAGTACTTTGTTAATAATTATTAATAAGTACTACTTACTTTGTTAATAACTTAGTGGTACTAATTTCTCCCTGGATGGGGTGTTTGATGTGACACTATGGGCAGGACCACCGGGACCACCGTGGGAAAATGGGGAGCCACCAAAGCTCCCCATTTGCTTCCAAAATTCGTTCTTGACAGGTTGGTTCTGCAAGAGATATCCTATCAAACGATAATACATGGAGTAGGTGCAACATTATATAGAGACAAAAAATCAATCTAATTGCCTTTCCAACTTTGGGTTGGTTCTTACTCATTCAAGGACATTTAAGAAGCTTGGGTGGAAGTATTAAACATTGTATACAATAGTGAAAGCGAAGTATTAAAATGAAAACCAAATTATATTAATGAATCAAATGGTAAAAAGCACTACAATGCACATAGCAATACACAATGGCTATAATGGTGGTAGTTTATCTCATATATAATATGTGGCATCTATGCTCATTTGCAGAAAACCCATAATAAGAAGTTGAAACTATATTTTATAATGATTCGAAAAAATAACAAGCAAAAACCATAAAATGCAATATCCCTAACCTTAACATGATGTTAGCGCTAAGTGAGAATGTTGAGTTGGATGAATTTGAGATATATAGAATAATAATTCATCCAACTCAATATTCTCGCTTAGATTTAACATTCTCGAATTACATCTTAATGGATAATTACATTCTTTAGGTCCCATTGGCACTTTGTCAAAAAAGACTTGTTCATAATCAATGTATTCTTAGAGTCCATATTGTTTACTATCTATATTCCTAGAAGGAAATACAATTCCCCTAGTCAAACAAATAACTTCCTGACATATGTATTATTGAAATTTCAGTCCAACGACTGGACTTTATAAATAAACATAAATAAAATAGCAAAATTCTCTATTAGTGTACCAAGAAAAGATAAGCAAGATGTTAGCAACTTTTAAACAACCAATTCATGTCACTAGTTTAGTAGTCCATGATAAAACACCATCTATTGATTCTTCCAGCATCAAGAGACCAAATTCAACCCGTTGGCCTTCCTTAGAGAGACTATGTGCTACGAAATCGAGTTCTCTAAATACATGGGTATATGAAATAACTTTAAAAATACCGGAGATTGATTTCAAATGATCTACTAGTGGTCCGAGAGTTACATTATGAATTTAGCTATCACCTTTCATCCAGTTGATAGCAAGTGAAGAATCACCAAAAACTTGCAAACAATTAATCCCTTTCTCTATTGCTAGGTTTAGGAGACTTCTCAAAGCTAGGAGTTCAGTTGTATTATATGTTCCTGAACTCTATCCCGCTTCAAATCTGATGAAACGATCATCAAAAAAAGTAAAATCCCAACAACACTCCAAAACTCATGCAATCCTTGTTTAGCTCCATAAAAAACGCCACATGGATATGCATTTTCAATCAACAACTCCCCTTTTTTCTTTGGATTTTTACCTTCACCTCCATCTTGCAACCTTGGAATAAACCATACACCCATGAGAATATTTGGAAGGTTGGATTTTGTTTGGCATTAAATATATTATCATTACATGCAATTCATATGCCCCACATGACTAAAAAAGGTATAGCTCTAAACGATTTTAGCTCTTTTTTTTTTAAACCACTTCCCCAAGCACTCCTCAATTAAAGAGCCATTCCATTCATTGTGACAAGCAACCATCTTCTCTATATCCTTCCATAATTAGCCTGCATAGGGGCACCTAATCATGAAATGACCAATGTCTTACTATGCACCCTTGCACAAATAATATTAACTTTGTCCACGTTTACCCCTCTTTTGAATCAAGTCCCAAGTCAAGATTGTATTTTTTAGAGATAACATCCACTTCATCATCTCCTGAAATAATAACTTTCTACGCTTGCCTAGCAATATGTGACCTTTATGTTTTATCCTACGCCAAACTCCTCCTTTGTTCTTATATGACTCTTCCTTAACTTTGCAAACAACATATTCCATCTAGCTTCTCTTTCCTCTTCTAACTCTAAATAATGAGTTGATTTCCATCCTTGTGACCATATAGTAGTTATATCATTATCTTCTGCTTGATTTAAGGAGAACAAGCTTTTTCTATTAAGATCAACTAAGTCATCTAGAGGTAGTATGATAGTGTTCCCACATCACAAGATAGAATCCATGCCCAATCTCACCTATGTCCCATTTCCTACCTTCCATGATAAATTGTTACCGATAATAAGAAAGGTTATGACGAAAGCCTTCCACTAATTAGACCCATTTTTTATTCATTTCTTGGGATTTCTTATCCAAAGAAGAATTCAAATCCCTCAAAAACCTAAATAGTAATCCTGATATAATTATCTTAAAAGCTGACAAAGGCATGGCCATTGTAATCATGAACAGACTTGACTACCATTCGAAAATGCTAAACCTCCTCAATTCGTCCACTTACCATAAAGTTTCTCATAATCCTATAAACAAAATCTCCAACTCTATCAAGGATGACAGTAAACACTCTTCCTTAGATAATAATATTAAGAAATGTTTAAAACCCAAAATCTCCAGTACTCCTAGAATCTATGGTCAACCTACGATCCAAAAAAAACATATTATGCTCCGTCCAATTGTCAACACCATAAACTCTCCCACCTATAACCTTTTTCTCCAGCTACTTAGCAAAATTTCTCCAACCCCTTGTCGGCCAAACCTGATCCTTCATCAAAGACTTTATTGTTCCTGAGATTGATTCTAAGGCTCAAAGAATAATGTCAGGCATCAAAGATTTAAAATGAAGTGTTTTTATAAGTGTTTTTTTCTAACTTCATTTTTTTGAGAAATAATCTTTAAATTAAATTAATGATAAGACAGTACAAATGTTGTATCTCGTTATCTGAGTCGCAATTATAATGTCAAATGATTGGAAATGATTTACAAAAAATGTTAAAACAAATCCAGGTATCAATTACAGATAAGTCTGACCTTATTTGCAGTAGAAGAAAGGTAGAAGATACACCCTTGAAAGGAGATAAAAATGCAGTAATTCACACAGGTCACAGGTCTTGTTTTACTCACAGTAATAACAGAGGAAAAGTTGGTACTGAATGAACTTTTGATATATTATGATCACAGTAGACATGTTACTAAATTGTAATCATTCACTCTTCAAGAACTACATAAAGAAATTCAGAGAGATGGAAACACAGAGGTAGCACATAACTCAGATGGAACAAAACTTAGAATCTATGTATGTACTTGTATTGATATTCAAAAAGTTTTCTCTTTTACATTAGGCTAGAAGTAGCCATGAATATATCTAAAATCTATCTACTTATACAAATTTGTCTCAACTAAAAGTAGTTGGACTTTCCACAATATCTGTTCTAAAAATAGAATACAATCTGAATGGAATAACATAATGCAGATATTGTTGAGTTTTGCTTTGATGTGTTGGCGTTGTATATGTTCCTTCATTTGCTCCCATCTACACTCGCTTTTCTTTGTTCATTGAATTGGCTGCACATGTCCATCAATGCTTCCACGAATCTCTCAGGCTCAATCTTCTCATTCAATTCAAAGGCGAACATCTTCTTTTGTACTAGTGGCAGTGTTTCTTGGATCTTCTTTGCTTCCTGGGATGTGACTCGATACTGTAAACTTGGATTCACTAACAACTCATTGATTTTGAGTAAATCGATCTGGTTCATCTGTTGGATGGTCGACTGAATATTTTCCTTGATCTTTCTGGAGATTTCTTGGTTCATTTCTATTTCAATCTACCCCAATGCCTCTGAGATATTATTTCCTTCAAATTCAATCAATTTTTTATTTACATAAGATAATGCCTCCAGACAAGCCTCATTTGCATCTCTGGCAAGTTTCTTGCCTTCGTCCAGATTTGTTTCCCAGAATTTTAGGGTCATTTCTCCTTTCACTTTTTCATAATGTGAGAAATGGGCGAGACCATGGATATTAGCTTTTTGCCTCCATATGATAAATTCTCGAAACTTAGACCTAGCTGCACAAGCATCTTTTTCCTTGACATAAATACTTTTTAGAGAAAGGTTTATTGCCTGATTGTATTTATGAATAACATCTACCTTTTGATATAGCTCCTGCTGGGCAACTTCCAGTTTCACATTGATTTCTGATGCTTGTGTTTTGAAGGCACTAATATCTATTGTTGTGTTCTCTATTAGGGCCAATTTGGCCTGCAACTGTTTAATCAAATTGTCCCACTGAGTGATCAAAATTTTGTTGGTCTGTGAACTCTGGTAGATCATCTCAAGATCATCTTGTAACTGCTTCATTTGATGTTGATAACTAGCCCTGATTTGCTCAATCTCTTGATTCATCCTACTTCTAACAGTTTGTTCTGTACTATGTATATCATTCTGCAATTGATACACCAAGAGACATTTCTGTTGCAGTTGTTTGGTTAAATTGTCCACTGACCATTGATTGGTAGTGGCAAAAACCCCTAGTGAATCTGCAACTTCCTTTGCAAACTTAGGATCATCTTGGTCTTTCCCATTATACACCAATCTTTGCCTTTTAGTGACTACTCCATCCTTTTGTTGAGATTCCCTTTTTACAATAGCTTTTTGTTTCTTACTGAAAAAGAAACTTGAGGGGGGCATCTCTTCAGGAAAGATAGGAGTAAGATCACCAACATGAATGAGATCTGAATTAGGATTTCCAAAACTGCTCTATAAAGGGGTTAATGGTGGAATAGGAGAAACAATTGTTGTGGAATGTTCCTGAACTGTTGTATTTGGGGTGTCAGCAAGAGTAGCTGGCGTTGAATGAGGGAAAATTTGTCCTTGATTCATGAAAGATTCAAACCGAGCTAATACTTGTTGATTATTCAAACCTGACAATGATGTTTTTATTTCTTGAAATAACCCTTTTAAACTTTTCGGGACTTCTTCAACTTTGTTCTTAGTGGAGCAACTTGGCTCAGATCTTGTGGGTTTAGATTTTTGTGAAGAAGTCATGGGTTTTGACTCTCCTTGCAATATCTTCGACAAACTGTTTCGTCTATCCTTTTGAAAGCTGAGGAAACTAGCTTTTTGGTCAGGAGTTAGAGTATGGAATCTACTTTGAACTTCTTCATACGATCCAACTCCCCTGAACATGTCATCATAAAGAGAATCCTCATGGACATATCGCTTCACGTTGTACTGAGCCAAATGGTTCTCCATTATCTTATGTGGATCATGTCTCTTGAATTCGATGTCAACTAACTTGACATCTTCCAGGGCTGCAACCTCAACTTTAGAATGACCAAAATCTAACAATGTGAACATACCAACTTGAATGGGAAAAGTTGGCCAATTTTTTTTCTGAGCTACTTTCAATTCCTTGGTGATGCCTCCTGCTATTGTTTGGTATGCCACTTCTCTGCACACCAGCCTATCAGGTAAAAAATACGGAAGGGCACGAGGAGGAATGAAACAACCAAATACTCTAATGTAGGAGAAATTCCTTCAATGAACCAGTCTGCAAGTGTGCCTAAGTTCCCCATAATCTTTTTTCTGAAATCCTGGGGGACAGGTGGCCATAGATAGTTATGTGAAAAGGTACCACTACGTTGTGATAGATTTCATAAAAGAAATCTTTGGCATTTTCCTCCCATAATTTGGAGTGGTAGAAATGTATTGGCTCAGAACTGGTCGGGGTCCAACTCCAGTTCATCAGGGGGAATGGGGTCATGAAACAAATGGCATCCATAATATATGTTGACATGTAAAAAGGAGCAGGTTGCCCTTTGATTTTGATGATTGATACTCAGAAATTTCCTTGGCCAGATTATCAGATAGCATTTTAGCCCAATTGAAGGTATAACCCTCGGCTACTTCATTCATTATGGCTACCCACTCAACTGAGAAATGTGTAGGGTTATTTTTCCCAAACAAACGATAGAGCATCATGGCTATATATAACATATGAGCATCTAAGGACGTTGTGGAATACATACCATGAGCGTCGGCTCTGAATTTATCCAGATGTCCCCACCAGGATTTGATTATATCATGACCATCTCTACCGTATTGAGTAGATTCTTTTTTCTCGAAATCTAGAAGAAATGTTGCATTGTAAGTATATTTGGGTGTAGGGGAAGCTTATACATTACTTGTAGATTCTTCGGTCTAAAAGAGTCGACGATGGTCTGCTGGTGGCTGATGACGCTTCTGGTTTGGATGTTGACATGTTCCAAAGCCCAATTTATCATATCATTGTAGGGTATAATTATAGGCCATGCAACAATCTTGTGCAGTTCTGACTGTGCTACCAATCTAAGCTTGGATGAAAGGACTCATCGTCTTCCTCGGCAGAGTCGTTTGGACAGTTAATAATCTCATGCTCTAAGATATCAAAAATCTACTTCCAAGACTTAATGGCGTCTGTAACTCGCGAAGTTGTGTCTGATAGAACATCTGCATTTGGATTGGAATCATCACTTGATGCATCAAGCTTCTCTGCAGCTTTTTGTGGCACCATAATACTCAAGGAAATAAAACTAGACTGCCTGTAACAAGAGAAGTCTATAAGATTTTCACTGAATGAAAAACTTTTATTTGCAAATGGTAAAATGACTTTGAAATTCGAAGTGTTTTATTCATAAAGTTTATTGGTCTTCGTATAGATCTACCGACGAAGAGTTTATTAGAAACTTGGGCAGTCTACCAGAGTGACGTGGCAGAGATGATGTCATTCTTGATGACATGTCAAGAAAAGAGAGGTGACACATGTCACTTGAAAATGTATGAATCATCTGACGGAAGTATTAAAAATAAGTGCCACGTGTCAGTCCAAGAAAATATTTTTAAATGACGCGTGTCCTATGACTTGTCCATAAGTCCTGTAGTAATTATTGCGAGAAACTATCTTCGAGATTTTGGGACTTCAAGGTTTTTGTTTTTTAGATTTCTTGGCACACCCGAAGTGCAAAGCTCCAAAGCGACCGTTAAATATTTTCTTTTAGAACTCGGGTAGCTTCTACACTTCAAAGATCATTAGAACCGTTCGATCAAATTAGAATAACTCATCGACAAATGATATCGTAAGCACCTTATTGATAAACAACAACCATTGGATTTATTTTAATTTAAATGGCAATTCTCTAAGTTTTTTGCTTTTTTGGATAAACTTTTATTTCTAAGAGGCAAAAATAAAAGTTCAAAAGCTCAAAATTATAAGTGTTCTAACATAGGCTCCATCTGGGGATTGTGGCTCCCTGTGACGCGCGAAAGAACAATAGACCAAGTTCATTTATGGAGTCATTATTTGGATAAGTTCATTTTTATATTTATGATTAATTCTTAAATAAAGAATTAATCATAAGTAGAAAAATGAACTTCTCCAAATCTCAAAACCTTCAAAACATACTTAATGATAGATCTCAAGTTAGACTATTTAAAATTTCCTTTTCTTAAAATTGATTTCGGAATTGTTTAAGATAATCAAAATAATTTTAACTAAAATATCAAGCTTTGACCGACTTTGTTCACTTCAAGGTTGAGAAGATGTAACATATTTATTTAGGGAATCCCTAGTTGGTTCAGGATGTAAATATTACTGGAAAGAAAACTAGATAACGGAGTATGATATATAGATATGTATGACAACCTTACAAATATCATAGATATTGCTTCACTGCTAGCGAGCCTGTTCAGTACCCCGGTGAAGTTATCTACTTCTCCCATTGAATTTCCTTTCACCACTTCAATTAACACTTTTGCATTTCACTGAGATGAGGGAAATCAATATACGAATTTCCTTTCATCGTCTCTTTTGGACAAGATGTGGGCAATCAAATTATGAATTTCCTTTCACCATCTGTCTAGTTATTTTAACATTTTGAAGTGGGGGTAATCAATCTATATGTAACATACAAGGGATGATATCTGTTTAAAATCTTTCAACTGAAAAGAAGGTCTGTCAACAATTTTAAGAATACTCTGAAACTAACTTTCTTCCGGTTTCCAATACACCTTCGCCTATAGGAGATTTTTTTTGGGGAATTTTAATCATTTCAGGGATAAACCTTGAGTGAATTTGTTTGTTTAAGATATGATATCAGAGCTAAAATTATTAGGATTAGCCTAGACATACTTTCTCAATTAAAATCAAAGGAATGTAAAGGTTTTTGCCTAATCTTGTTTTGAAAATATGCTTTTGAGTTTTCAGAGTCAAGATAAGTCTCTTTATTTCTATGAAGACTAAAAGATAAGAAAGGAGAAAGAAAATCTGAAGTGAATAAGAACTCGGGGATAGGTAATAATTTGACCCAATCACAGATTTGAAGGATCTGAATTAAAAATATCCTAATCCTACACAAGTTTGTGTATTTAGTTCAAACTTCTTTCGAGTTTATTTATTATTATTTTTATTTTCATTTCAAAGATGGCTTTAGAATTAATCAACATGACACTTCAAGTTATAATTTTATACATCTCTGATTTTTAGGTCAGGTGATAATATTATCATGAGAAAAACTTCCTTCACATTCATTTCAAAAAGAATTTTTAAATTTTATTTGAACTATAAGAAGAGTAGGGACTCATACCTTATTTTCCTTTTGAATTTTCAGCAATGCAGATTATTTATTTATCACATGTTTTTAGAGAAATCAAATGCTTGAAACACTAGTGTCGAGTTTTTATTCAGCCTCATATCTTGTTCAACAAGATCTATTATGCAAAAGGAATGAAATATAAAATATCAGATAATCCTGTAGAATAGAGATGATATGTGATACAGATATTTTTATTTTTTGTTTTAATGATGTCGTGCAATCATAAATTTATTGAAAATATTTACAACAAATGATCAAATGACTCAGATAATTTACAAAAAGAAAAGAAAAATTGAAAATTAAAATTGTCAATGTCAATCCAATCCGATATATACAATGGAAATTGAAAATGTAACTACTACATGAAATGTTTTAAATAACGCTCGTTGATAGGGGCCTCGAGAATCTCTCCATTAAGATTTTCCAGCGAGAATGAGTTTTTTCCCTAAGCAGCTGCAATTTTGAAAGTTCCAAACCAGAGATGATCGAATTTTCCATGTTTCCCTGCATCTTCCTTTCTAGCTTCCCATTTTAAAACTAAATTACTAGGAAAAAACTCCTTGTCTTTAGCTTCTTTTTATTTATTTATCAAAAAGGGCTTTCATATTATCCTGGTATTTTTGGAGCTTATCATCCACTTCTACTATGTTTTGTTGAACTTCGATGATTTGATTTATTCTTCTCGTAACATCATTCGATTCTTCATTCGCATCCTGCCAGAGTTTCATCACAGGAAGAGGAAGATTAATAGGAAAAATAACATCAGTACCATGGACTAATTGGAAAGGACACATACCTATAGTTTTTTTGGTGCCAATTCGGTTTTCCCATAACTCGTATTTTAAGTGTATATACCAATATTTTTTGTTTTCTGTCAAAAAATTCTTGATTATAGTCATCAAACTCTTGATAGATGATTCAACCAACCCATTTCCCTAAGGATAATAAGTTGTAGAATGACCTAAAATAATATTGTATTTTTGACAGAAATTGATCATTGTAATATATTTAAAAGCCTGAGCATTATCAGTAACTATTTTCCTAGGACAACCAAACCTTGCGAGGATGTTTTCTTCCAAATTTTTTATCACTACTGAATCTGTAGCATTCCGAGTTTGAATGGCTTCAACCCATTTCGTAAAATAATCAGTAGCGATTAGAATCCATCTATGTTGAGCACTCGATTGTGGATGAATTTCTCCAATGAAGTCTAGGCCCCATTGTTGGAAAGGAGCTTCATCTTTTACTGGAATTAAAGGTAAGGCAAGAAAATTTTGCTTACCAACAAATAATTGGCATGACTTGCAAGCTATGACCCTTGCATTAACATCAGTAAATAATTTTGGCCAATAATATCTTGCCCTTAAAATTTTGTAAGTCGTTGCTCTCCAAGCATGATGTCCTCCACATACTCCATGAAATTCATCAATGACACATTATGTTTCAGATTCTATCAGGCAACATAATAGGAAACCCATAGGGTCTTTCCAGTATAACTTGCCATCAATGATGCAATACTCAATTGCATGTAGTTTTAAAGTTCTTGCTTTAGAAGGAGTCATGTCATTTGGACATTGAAGAGTAAGGAGATATGTAACAATATCACTGTACCAAGATGAGGAGGAAAACTTATCATCAATCTGAATAATAGGTGCTTGATCATCAATCTCCTCTATATCTAGAAGAGAATCATGTGATTCAAAGTTATTCATTCTAAGCACTCTGAAATTTGATTCGGATAACAACCTTTCTAGACCTCGACCTTTGACTAGTTTGGTTGGTTTAACTTCTAAGTCAAACTCTTGAATTTTAGCCAACCATCTACCTCTTCTTCCATCATTGTCTGGCTGAACCAAGATATCTTTAATTGCATTTGTTGGTACATAAACAATTATTTTGGAGTGCAAGACATACGTTCGGAAAGCCTTGAGAGCCTTCACCATCGCAGAAGCTTGTTTTTCGAGAATATCATATCTTAGCTCTGCATCTCAGAGGCTTTTGCTGAAAAAAGCTATTGGTTGTTCGAATCCTTCTTCATTCTTATGAAGGAGCATTGATGCCATAGTGTGTTCAAAAGCAAAGGAGAAGATTAAGAATTATTTTGTATAGTCAGGACTTACCAATACTAGTGCTTCTCATATGGCTTTCTTAACACGCTCGAAAGATTCTTTGGCTTCTGCAATCCATTTTACTTCGTTGTCCTTTTTTAGCATATCTATAATCAATTTGATTATTTCAACAAATTTAGGAATAAATCTCCTCAAAAAAATGATCTTACCCAAAAAATATTGAATCTCTTTTCTATTTCTAGGAATATTAATCAGGTCAATAGACTCAACTTGTTTAGGATCAACCTTAATTCCATCCTTTGAAACTATATGACCTAAAAGTTTACCTTCTCGCATGGAAAAGTGTGATTTTGGGGGATTAAGAGACAAGCCAAATTTTCTGCATTTGTCAAAAGTTTGTCTGAGGTGCACCAAATGTTCTACATCAGAATTGGAAAAAACTGTCAAATCGTCTAGATAAATAACAACAAACTTATATGTCTCACCGACGAATGTGATATCCATTTCTCTCTGGAAAGTTGTGCATGCATTCATTAAACCAAAAGGCATTTTATCATACATAAAAATTCCCCATGGAGTAGTAAATGCAATCTTTTCTCTGTCATCTTCATGAACAACAATATGATTATATCCTAAGAAACCATCAATCATAGAAATTATGTTAGCCCCTACTACCTTCTCTAAAACATGGTCCATTTTTGGGAGTGGGTAGTTATCTTTAAGAGAAATCTGATTTAAGTTCCTAAAATCAACGCAGAGTCTTATTTCACCATTATTTTTCCTAACATGGACCAAATTGGCCACCTATTCAGAGTATCTGAGGGGGACAATGATTTTTGCATCAAGGAGTTTTTTAACCTCCTTTTCTATTATTGGCAGAAGAATTGAGTTTACCTGTCTAATATTTTGCTTGAAAGGCTTAATACCATGCTTTAAGGGAATCGTGTGCCCAATAAAGAAGTATCATAGGTTTTTAAATCCTCATAAGACCATTCAAAAACATCTTTATAATGTTTAAGTAACTCAACATATTTACTCTTTATTTGTGCCGGAAGATATTTTGATATTTTGACCATCTTGGGATTTTAACTAGTTCCTACATTACAATCTTCAACTTCTTCGGGTTGAGGTCGCAAAGTAGACTTTAAAGGTATATCATCCTGGTCGAAGAACCTTTATAGAGGGATCACACCTCTGAGAATTTGATTGTTTTTAAGTAAGAGCATGTGGTGATTTGCAATTTTATCTTGGAACTTTTTTGGGTTTTCTCCTTCTTGCAAAATCCAGGCCGAATCATTTTGATTTTCTTGATCAATGTGGGTCTCTGTAACACACCCACTACGACATAATAAAATTTTCTCTTTTCCTCAAGGTACAGAATCCCTGAAGTCCTACGGGGGCCTAACGCAGGCTAGTTCTTCCCTGTGATCGTGGGTTAGGACCACAGGCCAAACAAACCAGGCGCCTTTTCGTGTTTCGCGACTCAACGATACAAATGAGTCCAATCTTAAAGGTAGAATGGCGAGGGGGCTCTGGAATGAAACCCTAGCCGTAGATCTGGGCGCGCAGATCCTAGCCATCCAGATCTACTTGTCGCTTAACGACAAAGCACTATCTCCCTTTCTTTAGTCCCTATCTCGATAGGACCACATACGCGCCTAAATGCAAGCGCCTTTCACAACTCGTGACCTCGCGAGTCGTGAGTCGAAGACCCTCGAATTTTCTTCTCCAATCGTCGATACCCGAGATTCCGATATGGTATGGCCCCTCCTTATTAGTGCTCTTCACGTGTGACCACTGATTAGGGATAACTACTAGCCTTGCTCGCAACTTGCAAGTTCGCGATTTGAAAGGTTGAACCTCTGGGCCCTTCTTTTACAAAACCCCAAGACGCGAAAGTCAGAGAAGGTTTGACTCCTTCCGGGCTTCTCAGAACTCACAACTTCGCGACTTGAGTTGTTGGGCCTTTGTGCTCCTTTCTTACGAGAACCCAAAGTACGAGAAGTCAACAGGATGTTGACTCCCGTTTCAAACGACAGGTGTCCACCACCTGTCACAACTTCTCCCTCTCTCTGGGCATATTATCGTCACACCACCTATCAACCACGTGGGTCCCACCAAGCGGACATGCCACGTGTTGCACAAGCTCTCGCAACTCGCAAGCTCGTGACTTCTATAGTTGAAACTGATTCCCCTCAACCTCTGATACCTCGATATGCGATATGGCGAGGAGGTCCTGACTCAATGGTTTCTCCTACTTCTCGCTATTCGGGACTTCACGACTCCATGGGTTTGGTCTTCCACCTCCAAACTCACGAATCCCCGATACGCGATGTATCGAGACGTCAAATCCCACGGTTGTCCTTCCTCTTTGATCAACGACCCAGATCACATCACGATCTCGCGACTCGGGACTTTGTGACTCCAAGAGCCTGGTCTTCCACCTCCAAACTCACGAATCCCCGATACATGATGTATCGAGACGTTAGATCCCATGGCTGTCCTTCCTCTTTGATCAACGACCCATATCACATCGCGATCTCGCGACTCGGAGCACCCAACCTTTGGGCTCTTACCTCGCGAACCTCCGAGATCACGAGATCCCTTGATTCTCTGCCACCTGTCCTCCTCGGATGGACGGTCCTGATCCTCCCGTGACTTCGCCATTCACGAGGTCAAGAGACTTCCTCTTCTGACTCCCAATGTCTGAATCCTCGATAGGGAGGATCTCGCGACACGTGTCCTCTTGCAGAAAGACGGCTCAGATTCTTTCACGACTTCACTGCTCGCAAGGGCTAGGCGCTCACCTTTGTGAGTCCCGGTGCCCGAATCTCCGAAACGGACGATTCCGCGACACGCGTCCTCCCGTAGGTGGATGGCTCACATCCCCTTTTTCTATTTTGGGACTTCTGATGTCGAGTGCCCGGACTCTCGAATTCCCGAATGCCGATATCCCAATACGAACTCCTTCTCGGGACTTTCGCTCTGCTGCTCTATGCGTGAGGGTTTAAACCTCATGCAACTCTCGACAGTTCGAATGGATGTTGGGTTTTCTAATTAAGATCTGACAGCTCAGATTTGTCCCACGTTGTGCACTCTCCCACTGCTCCCTGGACGTGGAAAAACCAACGGTCCAGATGCTCCCACAGACCCCAGGGATTTACGGTCTTGATTTCTTCGCTACTCACGAAGATGAAGGAAAAATGGGTTGAGTCATTTAACGCCCTCGTGTGTTATTCCAATCTAACGGTCGTGAATGACCGCAGATCTTCCAACAAGATCTCATCCGTCGATCGATACTTATCCCTACGCTGCCATTTCGGGACTTCAAGAGGATCATTCTTCCTCGTACCGGGTTGCTAAGGTTTGCGCTTTCGAATCCTGTTCCAGGTTCTTGGTGAGATTTCTAAGAAGGGTGTCTCTATGAGGAGATCTACCCAGGGTATTATATGAGACAGATAAGGGTATATATTTCCTGAGAAATGGCTTGAATTCTGAATTGATTCAATGTGAGTATATACATATAAATCTATTTATAAACATAAGCCATATGTGGCCCTTCCATTATAAGCATGCAACCACCATTCCTGAATCAAAACACTACACGGGCAATCTTATACTCAAACCATTCATAAAACTACACAGACTAAGAGCATATATGTCAGCATATAAATTTCACGATGCAAGATGTAAAACACTTATCAGAAATAACACCAGAAGTGAGTGCAATTGCTGAGAGGGGTGCTCATTTCCACCCAACCGTAGGTTCAACAATTCCGATAGGATTTACCACTATCCACCCCCGAGCTGAGACCACGATGCTGCGAGACTGCGTCTTTGTTTGCCAGTGACCAAGAATGAGGGTTACTCTCCCCCTTTTCTGCTATCACTCACTCTGTGTTTTCTAGAGTTCTCTTCCTCCCCTCGCGTCTGCGCCCTTTGCGCTTCTTCCTCACGCATTTCCCTCTTGTGAGGTTGCGTGTGGCACGATTTCCCTCGCGGTGGTCAGGCCCGAGGCTCCTACGGATGGGCGGTTCACTTCCCCCATCCCTCATAAATTCCTGAGGAGCCATCTACCTACCAACCTGCAAGTAATTTATTTCGGGCCAGCGAGCCGCTCTTGGTTCTCCGGGCCAGTGAAGTCCAAATACGGTATTGATTTCGGTGGAAGTTAACGCCACCTTTCCAGGTGCCTTCCACCACCTTTCTTCAGCCATCGTGGTCTCTTTTTCAGCATATCCCCTCTCATTAGTCCTGCAATATATATATATATATATATATATATATATATATATATATATATATATATATATA
>ML813984.1:142076-154700 GCA_009831015.1 Picea engelmannii | reverse complement strand
TAATTCACATTCATTGACCTTTTTCACAAGGTCCATTCACATCACACATTCACATTTTTGAGTTTTCCATAGTTCTTAGCCATCACAAGGTCCATTCACATCACACATTCACATTTTTGAGTTTTCCATAGTTCTTAGCCAGTATAGTTATTTTTACAAACTGGGGGAAACAGGGTGTTACAGTCTCAGAAAACTCATCTACCATTTCCAGAAACTGCTTAATTTGTTTAGCATCTTCAAATACTTTCCAGTGTTGAACATTGTTTGGAATCGAAGGTCTATGCCTCATCTCAATATGATACTTCAGCTTCAAAACAATAGGTGGTATGAAAGTCGCAACAGCTTTGGCTAAAGAGCCAGCTTGTTGATTTTGAATTATGGGAATAGAGTGTATGTTCAAAGACGAGAATAAATTCTCTATTATATCCCAAGCACAATTTCTATACGATATCAATCTCGGATTCTTAGCTTGGTATTGTTGTTTATTTTTTTGACAATTAGCTCAGCATCACCATAAACTGTCAAATGTTTGATTTTTAGTTGTCTTGCAGCTTCTAATCCTAAAATAAAGCTTCATATTCACACCCATTATTGGTATAATCAACATCCCATTATAATATTTAAGAGAAAGGAATAACATACTCATCACCTGGTGCCACAAATAAAACTCCAGCTCCTGTTCCTTCGCAAGATGAAGCACCATCAAAGAACATTTTCCACATCCCTTCTCTAACATTCATATTTTTCTTTGAAAAATCTATTTTTTGATTTTCTTCTTCAATACATTCTTCAAAATCATCATCTATGGATAATATACAATTACCTAGATCTTGATCAACAACATAGACTGGGTAGTTATTAGGGTTTTGAGGGTCATTTATAGTATACACCAGTCTAGTTTCTTTGTACAGTCGAGTAAACTGTACACCAAAAATTGGAATTGTAGAATACGTCATGTCTAGTCGAACCGATCCTCCTAGATTGGCACCCCGAGATATGGATAGAAGCATGCCATACTTGGCAGGAACGTCAACAACAACCACATCCATAAGAATACTTTTCATAGGAACTTGAGCAAGATTTACAATTAAATCTTTAATCATACCCAAACACTTAACCTTTCTAGAATCAAAAGAGTATAGATCTTGGTAAGGTCTGGTAATTTGAAGGCCCAATTTCTCCATCATAATACTAGGCATTAAGTTATGTGAATCTCCTGAATCCAACATACAATTGTGTAGTAAATGATCATGCACAATCAATGTAATATAGAAAGGAGCATCATAATCTGTACTATTTTCAATGTGTGGTCCAAACATGATTGTAGGTTTTTCATCCTGCAAATTGATAACATCAGCTTGACATTCAACATCAAAAAAAATTATTGGTTTAGTGATTTGTTTTTTATAGATCGGGTTCCTAGCAAGTTCAACCAGAGGCATGGGAATTTAAATTTTATTAAGTTCGTTCTCTAAATTGAAAGTCCCAATTGGTTTTTCAATTTCCCTGGTCCGAACTTCGGGTTCTGTACTTTCTGGCTTCTTAGTATGTACTTCTTTCATTTCAACTTGCTTTGCTCGAGCAACTTGCATTCATTTGATGGTTTTGCAACTACTGCCTCATTTGCTTTGTTTCGTGATAAAAAAAAAATGGGTGGAGTATTTATTGAATTATTTTCTCTTGGCCTCAAATCATATTTATGTTGAAGCTCGACCATTATTGAATCAACGAGACCTTTGTATGTAGAGTCTCCCAAATTGTTGATATTTTCATCCTAATTAAATAAAGATTCCAGATCCAAGGATTTCTCATAATCTTGTTTGGTTAGGTGAGGCTCAAGATCATCATCACTAAGGTTGTTTAGATCTTCATCTAATTCATCATAATATTGGACCGCATCTCCCTGTATGAGATTCTTAGTTTTAAAAGGAGCTTGAATCTTTTGATCCTCATTTTTTTATTTTCCGTTGTTGTATCTAAGGATTAGGATTTCTTCTGAATTGATTTCTAACATATGGATCAAGTTTGGCTTTTTCCATTTCCACCCTGGAAATTTTGTTTGATAAATCTTTAATAATTTTTTCCATCTCATCCATTTTTTCCTCTGCATATTTTCCAAATCCAGAGGGCCCTGCATGTTCTTTTAAAAACCTGGGTTCTCTTGTTCCCATCTCAACTTTTGTTTTCAACTTCTCAGATGCCATCATATTTGATTCAATCTCTATAGCATCATCTTGCATCCTTGCTAAAGTAGTGGATCTTCTTTCTCTCAAAAGTAGAGCGAAATCAAAATCAAAAGCTCCTGCAAAAGTGATTTTTGCAACTGGTTGGGAAGGTTTAACTTAAGTCGGGATTTTGTGATAAAGATTATTAAATCTTTGAATGAACTTTAGGACTGATTCAGATGTTTTCTTTCTCAAGCCTTTGAATTCGATTAAGTAATAAATATGATCTTTTTTCTCACCCCATTGCCTTATGAAGGAAGTTTCCATATGATTATATGATGGTATAGAACCTACTGGAAGTCCTCTAAACCAAGTTCTTACATGTCCTTCAAAATTTTGTACTAAGAGTCTCGTGTAAACATCCTCATGCTCAACACTAAGAATATCAACAAATTGATCGAAAAAGGCTATATGTTATGTTGTTGTTAAATCCCCTTCACCCGTTGTTTTTAGGGAGGCTCTTCATGTAATTTTTAGGTAAATCATGCAGGATAACATGAAGAACTAAGGGAGCATATCTAGTAGCGACCTTGGTAAATATATTAGGGGTTGAGCGGGTATATTTTCTTGTCTATCAGCCCCTGCACCTCCGACACCTCCAACACCAGCCATTGAAAGTCTAGGAGGTGGAATTCGAGAACTAAAAAGGAGATTATCAAAAACTTCAAAATTCTGATCTATTGAACTTTTGACTACTTCAGGATCGTGTGAACGAAGTTCAGGGAAATGATCGTGAGGAGATGGAAGATCTATATGAGGGGAGGAAAGAAAACTTGAGCTTGGTTTCTCAGATTTACTAGATGTATAGATAAGAGAAGTAATAGGGGATGAATCTGAGTATAAAAAATAATCTTCGGGGTTTTGAGAAACATAAACTTTTATTTCGGGAAGAGAAAGAATTGGATGTATAATAATGATAGTAGGGATTGAAATGGATTCTTTGTTTTCACTGGTAAAAATATCTATCAATGAAACACAGATGGTCTGTTCAATCTCAAATTTTATTTCAAGATTAATTACTTCTAGAGTTTCTAGTTTAACTCCAGATTTACTAGTTGATGCTTCAACAGAATGAACTTGTTTAGATTTTTATTTAAGACTTAGTTCTTGAGTGGGAATCTTAACATTAACTTGAGTAACTCTAGGTTGATAGACCTTACTTGTTGATGCAGAAGTTTGTCTGAGATATCCCTTCCGTTTCAACAATTTTTCGGGATCCGAAACTGTGTAGTCTGCTTTTCGTTTGGGTTTTTCCTGGTATTCTTTCGACCGAATGCCAGCTTTTCCTACAATGGAGTCACTAGGTGAAATATGAATCTTTTCACGTATTCAATCTTTCTTCACCATCAAAGACCAAAATTTAACTTTATCGTTCTCCCAGGCGAAAAATGATTTCATTTCTCTGTTCCCCGACAACGACGCAAAAAAGATGTTGTTCCTGAGATTGATTCTAAGGCTAAAAGAATAATTCCAGGCATCAAAGATTTAAAATGAAGTGTTTTTATAAGTGTTTTTTTCTACCTTCAGTTTTCTAAGAAAGAATCTTTAAATGAAATTAATGATAAGACAATACAGAGGTTGTATCTCGTTATCTGAGTCGCAATTATAATGCCAAATGATGTAGAAATGATTTAAAAAAACTGTTAAAACAAAGCTAGGTATCAATTATAGATAATCCTCACCTTGTTTGCAGTAGAAGAAAGGTAGAAGATTCACCCTTGAAAGGAGATAAAAATGCAGTAATTCACACAGGTCACATGTCTTGTTTTACTCACAGTAATTTGGCCTGCAGTTGTTCAATCAAATTGTCCCACTGTGTGATCAAACCTTTGCTGGTCTGTGAACTCTGGTAGATCAACTCAAGATCATCCTGTAACTGTTTCATTTGATGATGATAACTAGCCCCGATTTGTTCAATGTCTTGATTCATCCTGCTTCTAACAGTCTGTTATGTACTATGTATCTCATTATGTAATTGCTCCACCAAGAGACATTTTTGTTGCAGTTGTTTGGTTAAATTGTCCATTGACCATTGATTGGCAGTGTCAAAAGCCCCTAGTGACTCTGCAACTTCCTTTTCAAACTTAGGATCATCTTGGTCTTTCCCATCATACACCAATATTTGGCTTTTAGTGATTACTCCATCCTTTTGTTGAGATTCTCTTTTTACAATAGCTTTCTGTTTCTTGTTGAAAAAGAAACTTGAGGGAGGCATATCTTTAGGAAAGATATGAGTAAGATCACCAACATGAATGAGCTCTGAATTAGGATTTCCAAAACTGGTTTGTAAAGGGGTTAATGATGGAATAGGAGAAATAATTGTTGTGGAATGTTCTTGATCTGTTGTTTTTTGGGTGCTAGCAGGAGTAGCTGGCATTGAATGAGGGAAAATTTGTCCTCGATTCATGAAAGCTTCAAACCAAGCTAATACTTGTTGATTATTCAGACCTGACAGTGATGTTTTTATTTCTTGAAATAACCCTTCTGAACTTTTCGGGACTTCTTCAGCTTTGTGCTTAGTGGAGCAACTTGGCACATATCCTATGGGTTTAGCTTCCTGTGAAGAAGTCATGGGTTTTGACTCTCCTTGCAATATATTCAACAAATTGTTTCATCTATGATTTTGAAAGCTGAGGAAACCATCCTCTTGGTCAAGAGGTAGAGTCTGGAATCTGCTTTGAACTTCTTCATACGATCTAACTCCCCTGAATATCTCATCATAAGGAGAATCCTCATGGATGTATCGATTCATGTTGTATTGAGCCAAATAATTCTCCACTATCTTATGTGGATCATGTCTCTTGAATTCAATGTCAAATAACTTGAAATCTTCCAGGTCTGCAGCCTCAACTTTAGAATGACCAAAATCTAACAATGTGAACATACCAACTTGAATGGGAAGAGTTGGCCAAACTTTTTTCTGAGCTGCTTTCAATTCCTTGCTGATGCCTCCTGCTACTGTTTGGTATGCCACTTCTCTGCACACCAACCTGTTAGGTAAAAACTATGGAAGGGCATGAGGAGGAATGGAACAACCAAAAACTTCAATGTAGGGGAGATTCTCCTCAATGAACCAATCTGCAAGTGTTCCTAAGTTCCTCATAATCTTTTCTAAAATCATTTGTGGTGGGTGGCCATAGATAGTTATGTGAACATGTACCACTACGCCGTGACATATTTTGTAAAAGAAATCTTTGGCATTTTCCTCCCATAATTTGGAGTGGTAGAAATGTATTGGCTCAGAACTAGTCGGGGTCCAACTCCATTTCATAAGGGGGAATGGGGTCATGAAACAAATGGAATCCATAATATATGCTGACATGTAAAAAGGACCAGGTTTCCCTTTTGATTTTGATGATTGATACTCAACAATTTCCTTGGCCAGATTATCAGATAACATTTTAGCCCAATTGAAGGTAAAACCCTTGGCTACTTCATTCATTATGGCTACCCACTCAATTGAGAAATGCTCAGTGTTCTTTTTCCCAAACAGACGACATAGCATCATAGCTATATATAACATATGAGCATCTAAGGACGTCGTGGAATACATACCATGAGCGTCGGCTCTGAATTTATCCGGATGTCCCCACCATGTCTTGATTATATCATGACCATTTCTACCGTATTGAGTACATTCTTTTCTCTTGAAATCTGGAAGAAATGTTGCATTGTGAGTATATTTGGGTGTAGGGGAAAGCTTATACATTACTTGTAGATTCTTTGGTCGAAAAGAGCTGACGACGGTTTGTTGGTGGCTGATGACGCTTCTGGTTTGGATGTCGACACGTTCCAAAGCCTAATTTATCATATCATTGTAGGGTATAATTCTAGGCCGTACAACAATCTTATGTTGTTCTGACTGTGCTACCAAGATAAGGTTGGCTGAAAAGGAATCATCGTCTTCCTCGGCAAAGTTGTCTGGACAATTAATAATCTCATGCTCTAAGATATCAAAAACCTGCTTCCAAGACTTAATGGCATCCACAACTCACGGAGTTGTGTCTGATAGAACATCTGCATTTGGATTGGAATCATCACCTGATGCATAAAGATTCTTTATATCTTTTGGTGGTGCCATAATCCTCAAGGAAATAAAACTAGCCTGCTTGTAACAAGAGAAGTCTGTAAGCTTTTCACTAAATGAAAAACTACTAATCGCAAATGGTAAAATGACTTTGAAATTTGAAGTGTTTCATTCATAAAGTTTACCGGTCTTCGTATAGATCTACTGACAAATAATTTATTAGAAACTTAATGGAATTTATTGCCTCGTGATTCACAATCTTGATTGAAATCATTAACCTTAATCAATCATAAATGTCATTAATACTTCGATGGTTTGTGAACTCAATCTTTGTTTAAACTCCCGAAGGGCAATCTCTCGGAGTGACGTGGCAGAGATAACGTCATTATTGATGATGTGTGAAGAAAATAGAGGTGACATGTGTCACTTGAAAATGTATGAATCATCTTACAGAAGTATTAAAAATAAGTGCCACGTGTCAGTCCAAGAAAAGATTTTTAAATGATGCATGTCCTATGACTTGTCCATAAGTCCTTTAGGAATTATTGCAAGAAACTATCTTAAGGATTTCGAGACTTCATGGTTTTTATTGTTTAGATTTCTTGGCACACTCAAAGCGCGAAGCTCCGAACTGACCGTTAAAGATTTTCTTTTAAAACTCGGGCAACTTCTACACTTCAGAGATCATTATAACCGTTCGATCAACTTAGAATAACTCATCGACGAACGATATTGTAAGCACGTTATTGATAAACAACAACCATTGGATTTATTTTAATTTAAAAGTAAATTCTCTAAGTTTTTTTTCTTTTTTGGGTAAAATTTTATTTCTAAGAGGCAAAAATAAAAGTTCAAAAGCTCAAAATTATAAGTGTTCTAATACACTCCATTGACTTTATTAAGTTTCTCCACCACCTTAATCTTTATGACAATGACATTCTTGTGAGCTTAGATGTTGCTGCATTATTTACCAAAATTCCTGTCAAAGAAGCAATATATGTCATTTATAACCAAATTAATCCTGATATCTCTATTCTAATACAAACTTGCCTATAATATAATTTCTTCACCTATCAAGGTCAAATCTATGAATAAAATGAGGGAACTGCCATGGGATTCCCTCTTTCTCTTGTCATAGAAAACTTATTTGTGGAACATGTTGAAGATAAATCCATAAGTAGTGCCCCTCAAACCAAAATGTTGGAAAACATTTGTAGACAACACCAACATCATCAGGCCCCATGGACCTAAAGATCTTGAAAACTTCTTCAAACACCTCAACAATATTTCCAAAGACATCCAATTTACTATGGAAACTGGGAATAATAGAAGATTTCCATTTCTTGATGTCTTAGTCACTCGTAACCTTGATGATTCCATATCCCACCAAGTTTATATAAAGAAAACCCATAATGACCGCTACCTCCATGCCAATTCTCATCACCACCCAGCTCAAAAACTAGGAGTCCTTAAAACCTTTTTTACTCGAGCCCTTCGCATCTCCAATAATATCCATCTTGACCATGAAAACTCCCATCTCAGGAATTCCCTCTCCAATAATGGCTACTCCAACCTTCAAATATCTAAATCCCTCCATAGAGTAAACAATCCCATAGCCAAATCCACCCCTCAGACTAACATATCCCAAGCCTTTCTTCCTTTCATCAAACGTACCACTGATAAAATTTCCAGAATTCTTTGAAAAAAGAAGATCAATACCATATTTAAACCTACCAAAACTATCCAAAACTCCTTCACCTCTATTAAAGACAAAATCAATCCCCTCAACCACCAAGGGGTCTAAAAAATCCCTTGTTCTTGCGACACCTCCTACATTGGTCAAACCGGTTGTTCCTTTCAAACTAGTCTGAAAGAGCATACCTTTGATACAAACCATGGTTGAACCAAAAAATATTCCATTTCTGAACACTATTCCAATACTAAACACATGATATTCTTTGACCAATTAAAATTTTTGGCCAAAGATCCCCACTACTCTACCAACCTTATTAGAGAAGCCATAGAAATTGAGAAGCATCCCAATAATATTAATAAATAAGATGGTTTCCAACTTAGTTAATCTTGGGCTCTGCTAATTAACCACTCCCATAACCTTAACCCCTAATTCATCAGTGCAATGTCCCAAGTCCAGGACGTGTTGAGTGGTACCATTTTTCTCCCTTCCCTTCGTCTTCTCAACCTCGTGTATTCTTTTCTTTTTTGTCCCTTCTGCTCTCTCATCCCTTTCCTTCCTTCCTTTTTTTCTCATCAATTTCATCCTTTCATTTTCTCTCTTTTAGTTCCTCCCCTACTCTTTTCTCTCTTTTCCTTCCTCCCTTACTCTTTTCTCTCTTCTTCCCTTACCTTCCTCGTTCCTTTGTTTTCCAAGCCGACTTGTTTTTCAAATTTTCGCCTATATCTTTTACCCAATCGACTTAATTTTTCATTATTCCATATATAATCCTTGTATTAATAACGTTGTGTCACTTCAACAACTGGTCACTTTATTATCCTCGTCTATTTTCTTCCCTGAAGATGGGGAAAGAACCTGCTCGAAACCTTAGATATCTAATCTCTTCTATGTGGTTCTAAATCCAAAAACACACATGGATAACCATGGAAACTATGGAAACTTCAAACATACAATTTCTTATCCAAATCATAAAATGATCTTGGAGCTATATACTTGTTTCCTATCATTTGCTTCCATGAGTTTCTTTTTGTTAATAAATTCCAAGGTTTTTGTTGCAAGTGATTTCCCAAATAGTTGTTTATGCCTAAGTCCCCAACCATCCATATCTTTTGGTTTGGCTATATCTACACATTTAGCCAAGTGAATCCCTTGTGTATCATGTCTCCCTCCCGACAAGAAGTTGACATATATTTTCCTAAACCTTTATAGAACTGCTTTTGGAATGAAATCCAACCAATGCCAATATACAAGAATTGCTTCCAACACATATTTAACAAATGTTAATCTTCCTCCCATTAAAATCCATATGTTGAACCAATGATAAATTATATTCTCAATTTTTTCAATCAACCACCCCCAATCTCTTTTACCATAGTTTTTACGTTTTAAGATAAAACCCAGGTACTTTAATTCTTCTTGAATATAAAGGGATTTAAAAGAGAGCATTGAAGATAATATTTGAATGATTTCCTCCCTAATTCCACTGAAGCTATATGTAGTTTTTTTAGCATTGACTTCCATCCGAGTGGCCACTCAAGAAATATTTAATCTTTGTTGAATCTTTATGTCTTCTCTCTCTAATCCATTTAAGACTAAAATAATATCATCTACAAATAAAAGATGGGTTAGCATAATTAAACCAATAGTTATACCTTGAACATCGACTCTCCTTTTCGCTTCCAAAATTGTCGTGCTTAGCCCTTCAACTACGAAGAGGAATAATAAGGGGGAAAAGGACACCCATGGATTAATTCTATAGTAGGTTTGAAAGATTATAGCATTGCTCTATTTACCAACAAAGCAAAGTTCACCAATGTTGCACATCCCATAATCCAATTTATACCAGAAAGATTAAACCTATATTCATCAAAATTAGCCTTAGATACAACCATTTGGTTCTAGCATATGCCTTTGATAGATCCAAATTGATGACTATATATATATGTGTGTGATAGGGGGGAGGTATGCGGCTAGGGTTTCTCTGGCCGCAGACCCGACATTTTGGTTTTTTTCCTAGAGTCCATGCACAGTATTGGAGATTTCCTGACTGATCTAGATTATTTTCGGCACGAAATGTGAGCGGAGATATAATAAAGAAATGCATAGAGATATCACATATATTCAATAAGATAACATAAATGTATCAGAGATGCAACCATAAACACAGATATACAGTAATACACGATTTCTATTAATGAAAGAAATGTACAGAGACTGTAAAAATACAGAGTGAAAGACTTGCTAGAATGGTGGTAGCTTATCTCTGAGAAGAGATGTGACGACTACTCGCATTCGCAAGAAGATGATTACAATGAGGCTCTGAAGGCCTTTTTACAATAAGCAGGAATTCCAGAAACCCTAGACATCCAAAAACCTAACCCTAGGAGATGAAGCGCCAAAAGTCATGTGGGCCTCGTTTGGGTAAGTTAGTACATCGACTTCATGGGGTCGTAACTTTTTCATACGATCTTTGTTTTAGGCATATGATAGATCGTTGGAAAGGTATCATCGAGGAGATTAATTGTGGGGGCTCAATCATGCCTTTGGATATCATTGAAAACCTCTATCTCTAAAAACCTTCATTTAGGCCCTATAAATGGCCCTGGAAGTTAAAACCTGCTAAAAATAGTAAATTGCCAAAATTGCTAGAAAATTGTTTTGAGTCAGTCGGAAAAGGTGGGTGGCCACCGATAACCACCTAGATTAATCCTCCCTCCTTAGGAAGCAATGGTATCCATTGATTTGAGTTCCCGAGGGAGAGGGAAAAGTGTTTGTTGGATCTGCATCTTGGTGAGCTGCTTGTATTGCTGGAGACATCGAGCTGCTCAATTTATGGAAGTATGTCAAGAACCTGTTGAGGCTGAGGTTGTTCAACAAGTCGAGATACATGAGAGGACGGTGTGAAGAAGAAATATTTTCTCTTTGCTGCAGCCTTGTCAACCTACTTCTGTTGGATAGAAGGTGCTTGGGGCGAGGTTATAGTGGTTGTAGTGTCCTTCTGTTCTCCTTTTGAAAAGATTGTGAAGAAGCTAAATTTTGCAGTATGTGATACTACCTTGTGGCACTTTTTAGGTGGAACAATAGTCGGAACTACCTCTGGTATTCTGTAGATATGACCCCCCAAAGTAACAATGACACTACGGGGTCGAGACTCATAAACAACATGGTGCTTCCATAGACATCCAGTGGCACAACATCACATAATACCTAGTCCTTGAAGGGCTGGATATCATATGACAATCGACATTGCTGGCTGACACGGAGATCTCGTCCTTGGCGAAGCCACCCGATGTTGTATGGTTGCGAGTGTGGTGTTGTCGACAATCCCAACTGTTTGACGACCTCTGCTGATATGAGGTTCTTCTGGCTTCCGCTATCAACAATAAAATGTAGCGGGGTTCCCTTCACCCACATCTGTGAATGAAAAAGGCACTCCCCCTCTTCGGGATCTGTTGGTTCTTCTGGTTGAATTGCTGCGGTTGCGACAATAGCAGTGGGGTCTGCATCAATGATCTGTCCTTTACCAGTATTTTCACAATCGGATTATGAATCAGGGTTCGACTCCTTGTCTTTGATCTCGGCCACCAATGATTGTTTTGAGCGACATTCATTGGTGTTGTGCTAGGGGCTTTTGTGGAAATCACACCATTTTTTGGTGTCCTTCTTTGTCTTCCCGTGACCCTTCTTTTCCTGTGTCTTGGATTGGTTTTCGGGAGACTGTTTGTTAGGGCCGTCTTTGTCATACTTTGGTTGTTGCGTATTTGTAGACCCGAACTCCCGTTTGTTTTGGTGCTTAAATTTCTGCTCAATTTTTACAGCATATCGATAAGCAACACCAAGTGATGAGATGTCCAGAAAATCCATTTCAGTCTGGATGTATCTGTGTAGAGCCCCATGGTATTTCAGAACCAAATGTCGCTCGGAGTCTTTTATACCCAGCTTTGTGCACAAGGTATGGAAGGTATTGGTGAACTCTGGAACTGCTTGGCCCCTCTCTTGCCGCAGTGTGGTCCATCTCATGTACTGGTCCTCATAGTTTCCAACAGGGTAATACTGTTCCTTTATCGCATCCACAAAAAAATCCCAAGTGGGATCGACCCCATATATTCCAGACTCCTCTGTGGAACTTGCTCCCAGTAAGTTTCCCACCAATGTTTGACATGAGGGAGAACTTTAAGGAGTGCGAAGGTGATCTTTTCTTTGTCGGAAAAATTGTGAACAGAGAAATAACCTTCTAGCAGAGTTAACCATTTTTCTAGGGCTTCTGCATCTATCTGTCCTTCAAATACAGGAATATCAAAATTAACTTGTACCTTGAAACGCGAGGCGCCTCCAAAGTGGTCGCTTGATGAATATGCACCCGATGCTATCGACAGGTGCTAAAGGATGTGGGAAAAATTCTCCATCATTTCGTCCCTTTGTCGCATGAGAGATTACTCAAGCAACATATTGATAGTATCGTCTGCTCCATTGTTTTTCAGAAATTGTACAGGATACCCGAGGCAGTCCCACCTAGTGTTATTTATTTGATCTCTGCTAAGAAATGCAGGAAGGTCATCTCTCAGACGGGGAAGTTTGTCTTCTTCATGATTTGCTCTCAGAATATGTGAAAGATTGCAGCCACATCCAGGGTCTCTGCGGCTGACCTCTCCACACAGCAGAAGCAAGTAGATAAGGTC
>ML813984.1:68284-95301 GCA_009831015.1 Picea engelmannii | reverse complement strand
GGTGTTAATACATTCAAAGAGCTTAGGTCTATTTACTCAATGTGGCCTATTTTTGTTATCAACAATAACATTCCTCCTTGGATGTCAATGAAGAGGGAGAAAATAATGTTAACAATGATTGTTCCAGGGATTTGTTTACATTAATTTTTTGAATGTAACATTTTCATTTGTTTCATTTTTTGCATAATATCTTTTGTTTATTTATTTACTTATATATACATATCATGGTAGTAATTATGTGTGATTTCAAACAATTAGGTAAGTACCAAGTTAAATATATTATATATATATCGAGCCTCTTATCGATGAGCTACTAAAGTTATGGGTTGGCATCACTATGTATGAAATATGTAAACCAATCGAGGAAAAGAAATTTAAATTCCGTGGAATACGTTTATGGACAATTCATGATGCCCCAAGACTAACACATTTTTATGGTATGTAGCATTCCATTTCTCTCTAATACTACATAATTTTTGAAAGATGTCATGCATGTTTAATTTTTAAATAATATCATCGTACAATTGACATTAATCCATCGGTTTCAAGTCTTTAAACAAAGGGTAAATTTGCATGTCCAGTTTGTGGTCCTAAGATGAAGTATCATCATTCAAAAAGTTTAGGAAAGGTGGTGTTTGATGAGTATAAGCACCTCCTCCCTAAGAACCATAGTTATTGTACTACTGAAAAACATCTTTTCAATGGGAAAGAAGAGACTGGCTTAAAACCACGAAGAATGACACCTCACCTATGGAGGTTGGAATATAATAGAAATCGTCAAGGTACGCAATTTATTTATGTATCGTATATGTAATGTTTTGAATTTTTATTTTAATCATTGAATTTATTTTAACGTATTTGATAATTATTGTTGTGATTTCTTTTATGCTTCATGAAGGCCGCCATCATGACGGTATTAATAATGGGTTTCCACGATGAATGAAATGTTATCCCACTCAATTCATGAGGTTTCCCTACTATGAGGAGCTAAAAATAGCTCATTTGTTTGATACAATGCATATCGGGAAGAATATGACAGAAACGTTATGGCGAATCATAGATGGTAGGAGGGATAAAGAAAAATTTGTCAAAATTTGTACTGACATTCAGGAAGCCAATCATGCAATGCGAAGTGTGATTCGATCAAATAGCGGTGGAGACCGAAATAACCTTCCACGGTTATTAACAGAGCAACAAATCAATGATGT
This sequence comes from Picea engelmannii, assembly GCA_009831015.1. NCBI lineage: Eukaryota > Viridiplantae > Streptophyta > Pinopsida > Pinales > Pinaceae > Picea > Picea engelmannii. The sequence continues at coordinate 94,093 of ML813984.1, read as the reverse complement.
AAAAGAGGTCATTCAAAGAATTAAATTTCCCACAAGTTTTTCTTCAAACATAAATAATATCTTAACGAAGAAAAGGTGAATTTGGTGGCGTAAAAACACATGATTAGCATACCTTCATTAAGGTAATAATTTTGGTATACATATTTATATATTGGCCTTATACATCTTTTAAGTTTTTTATTTTTTTTTTGTCTTCTTTGGTTGAAACAAATAACGATTCATTTTTTTTGTTACGGTATGTTCTACCGCTATCTCTCTCAAACGAATTTGACAACAACGTCAAAAAAGTTATATATGATCTTGGAAAATAAATGAGGTAAGTAGTTGTGATTTATATGCAAAATTTTCTTTCAATTTCTTGTTGTACTTAATGACATGTGTTTTACTTTTAATGTAATATATATTATGTTATGTTGAAACATGTTATTTTCTTATGTCATGATCTCGTGTAGATGGTTGTCATTGAAAGAAATCCATGAAGATGATATAAGTATTGGAAGAGAGAAATTCCTCAGCTAATGTGTGAAATGCAAAAGTATATACCTCCAACATTTTTCAATGCACAAGAACACTACCTCATACACCAAGTTGAGGAGATTGAAATGTGTGGATTTATACACACAAGGTCAATGTGGATGGTGGAGAGGCACTTGAAATCATTGAAGGCTTGGGTTAGACAAAGAGCACGTCCTGAGCGTTCTATGGTGGAGAGATATATGGTATATCAATCCATGGTGTATATTAGTTAGTGTATTCTTAAATTAGCATCACCGATTATGCATGCAGTGGATCGCATTTGTGATGTGAACTCCATCAAGAAATTTGAAGATCAGGAGCACCTGTTGGTGAAAGGTAGAATGAAAAAAATGAGAGGTGATATATTAATAATTGTGGAGATATATATATATATATATATAAAGTAAGAAACTATATATTACCTGTCATAAGAAAAAATTACGGTATCGTCTTGAGAACGAGTTTTGGATGTGTTGAGTTGCCCCGAAGGGAAACCAACTCAGCCTAACACTTTGACTGTAAAAATCAGTGATAATTAAACATATTCATCTGAATCGCCCTGTGGGGAAACCGATTCGACCGATCATGCATGCATACTGTAGACCAAAAGATGATCATACTATGAACTAGAAAATGCATGTCGTCTGACAGACCCACAAAATAGACAATACTAAACTCCAAGAGCCTAAACAAAACCTTCCAGAAAAAACTAACATTTGTCAAAATAAAACAAGCATTATGACATGTGTACGCCTGTCGACTGTCATGGTGTCTGGTGTGCTTGCATGTCCTCAACTTCCTCAACACGTTGTTCTTTCTTGTCCTTAACATCCTTTGCGCACGTATCCACGTCTCCTTCATCCTCCCCCTAGAATTCTGGAGCAAGAAACGCTCCTGGAGATGCAAGGGCGTTGGTGCCCGAATATGGTGAATGCAGAGAGCGGAGCAGGGTCAAGAGTAGAGTTTTGATTTGCTTTGTGCGCCGATTCTCGAAGTCCCAGGCACGAAGCATAGTGGAGAATTGAGATCGAATCTCGGAGTCGCAGGCACGAAGCACAGTCTAGTTGAAGAAGAGTCGGGCCTTGAGTCGCTTTCAAATGAAGTTCTTGTGTTTGAGCATTGAATTCCTCCAGCGAAGGAACAGAAAATGACGATGGGGGTGGCGAAGGGGATGGCAAGAGAGCGAAGGGTGGTGGACTAGAAGGGTGTCCCAATGTTGGCTATGAGCTCGAGGCCAAGTTTGGGAGAGGTCCAGGAGGAAAGCTGAGAGAATTACCCTGAAGGTCAAACCATTCAACTCGAGAAGCCCATGGAGAGGATAGGGGCGAAAGACCACATTGGTCTGGTGAGGATTGAGTGGAAGACAAGGGTGAGGGGATAAGCGCAGGAGAGAATGTGGGTGAGTGCCTTCTAGACATGGCCTCTCTGTTTTGGTACCAGAGGGCACCTCTCTTCGGCTTGCTGCGAAGGCGAGGCCTAGCCCGACGAATGTGAGGGTGAGGCAGAGATTCGATCAGGGAAAACCAGGTATACACCAGGGAGAATGATAGAGTGCAAGAGTATCCAGGAGGAAAGGGAGATAGATATGAACTAGGGGGAGGGGCGTTTCCATAAGAAGGAGGGTGGAGATTAATTGCACATGAGTACAAGAGGATCAGACAGTGTACAATCTCCATAGCCATGATGGGAAGCCAACACTAAGTGAACTGAAGCATTTAGTTGAGAGCGCAAAGAAATGGATAGTTGTAAAGTTCATAAGGTGGTAATAAAGGTTGAAGGGAGCAACATGTGTCATCACATGGATCTAGGTTAAGTGGCGGGCTCTGAGTTCTCGGATGGATGTGTGGAGTGCTTTAACACCCCATCCGGGGGGCTATCTGTGCTGAGAGCCTTAGCTATGAAATCCTGGAGGAGGGGTTGATCCTTGTGCATGGCGGACGTATAGAAGATATGTGGTCCTTCTAAAGCCACCCAAAAATTAGCCAGTTTGTTTGCTACCTGATTGGATTTCCTTCTCACATGCGAAGGAATGAGCACCAAGTGAGGCGAAATGACAGTTGCAATGGCACGGAGTCCTGTGGTAAGTTGCCAACAAGGGGAGATGTTGTCCGGATCCTCCCCATTCAGTATCTTTGATAAAAGAATTAGAATTATTTTAGAATCCCCCTCGATGATCAGATTGTTGTGCCCATTGTCTTGAGCAAGTTGTAGGCATTTGATTAGACCCCATAGCTCAATTGCGTTGTTTTTTTTATGACCAATGTTGTCGGTTGTGATGAGCATTATGCTTCCTTGACTGTTGTGAAGAACCACCCCGAAGCCGGTTGGGCCCGGATTACCTTTGGAAGCACCGTCAAAGTTTAATTTGATGAATCCTAGAGCTGGAGGAGACCAATGTGAAAGGATGCCTTTGTCTTGTAAACTTTTGGGTTTCCTTGAAAAATGTGGGTGAAAGTTGATGATCCAGTTGTCCAGGATACGCTTTTCCTATGGAGGAAAAGACAAGTCCTCCTCTTTCCAGGGATGAAAGACAATGGTTTCTCTGATGTTGTCATTTATGTGATGCCATACTTTCTTCTAGTCAAGCTGAGATGAAAGAAAAATTCGTTTGTTTCACTCTTTCCAGAGTTGCTAAAGGATGAAGCTCGGAAGTAGCTGCCATATACGGTTTAGGATGGGAGACTGAAAATATGAGTCTCTCCAATCTTCTAAGGTCTCTTTGAGGCCTTCTTGTTTGCGATCCGTGGTGTGCATGATTGAGGTGCAGTGATCCCAGATTTGTGTATTGTAGGAGTATAGATTTAGTAGGTGTTTTTGAGATTCCGAGTCTTTCTAGCAAAGAGGGAAAATGGAGGGCCCGATAAAACCTCTTTTGGTGAGATTGTCCCTAGTGAGGATACCCTTGTGTGCATCGAGCTAGAGGAAAGTGATTATTTTTTGCCAGTGCTTGATCGACCATATTTTTGCCCAAACTGGTTCCTGGGGGAGCAAGTGTGAGGTTGTATTTATACTGTAGGCCTCTTTGATATTGAAGGTGTCTTGTGAGGAGTTCCCCCATATTAGGATGTTGTCTCCTTGAGAACTTTGAATTTTCCTAGAAGAAGTCAGCTCGTGCGAACGTTAACGATCCACGTGCGCTGGAGCGTGAAGTTTCATGGGAGTGGACTTCCAATGATGCCAAGTTGTGCCTAGGGGGTCCTCTTGCCAATAGTTCGCGACCATGATTAGACCTTCCTGAATGGTGGGGGTAAGAATATTCTCTACAATGGAGTGTTACATTGAGGAGGGCCATTGTTTCCATGAATCATGCCAAAAGGAATTTGTCCTTCTGTTTCGTACTTCCCAGAAAGCATGATCGATGATCAGAGAGTGGCCTTCTCTTGCAACATTCCAGATCAAGGAGCCCGAGGTGTTTTCATTCCATCTGATAAGTTAGTTTTCAGCAATATGTAGAATGTACTTCTTCATCTAGAGTCTGGCCCATAGGTCCTTAGGTCACTTCAACCATCTCCACTAAATCTTCGCACTAAGAACTTTGTTGAGAATGGAGGGGTCCCTTAAACCAAGACCGCCTTTGAATTTTGGTTTGCATATCTTTTCCCAGCCGATCAAAGCTATTTTTAGGTCCATCTTTGCCTCTTTCCAAAGAAAGTTACTTTGAAGGGTCTTGATGGTAGTAAGAATACAGCTTGGGGTAGCCAATGTAGAGAAGGAATAAACAGACAAGGTTTGAAAGACTGATTTGAGGAGGATGACGACTAGGAAGGTTAAGCATTCGAAAGGTCCAGGAGGAGAGCCTTTTGGCCATGGAAGAAAGAAGCCCCTTCCAAGAGTTGTTCTGAAGGGATTTATTAATGAGTGGAATGCCAAGGTATTTGGATGGAAGGGAGCTACGCGTGAAGCCCGAGATATTGGTGATGTGAAGCTGAACAAGTAAAGGGGTGTTAAAAAATAAGAGCTAGGATTTTTCTTTTTTAATGTCCATTCCTGAGGCTGTGCAGAAATTTTGTAGGATACCGAGAATGCGTAGGGATTCACGGACGGTGGGGGGACTCAACATCAGGGTGTCATCAACAAACTGGTTGTGGGAGATGGGGGAATCCATGCCATGAAGGGAGAGTCCATCTAGAGACTTGTCTGCAAGGGACGATTTGATGAAGTGATTGAGGCCTTCTGCCATGATAATGAAGAGGAAGGGGGATAGGGGGTCCCCTTGTCGTATTCCACAAGAGGGTGAGAAGGGGCGGGAAGGAACATCATTGATCAAAATGGAGAAGAAGGTGGAAGAAGTGAGGTTTAAAATCCATTCCACCCAGTCTGTAGCGAAGCCAAAAGCAAGAAGAATTGATTTCATGTAAGCCCAACTAACTTTATCAAAAGATTTGAAAAGATCTAACTTTGATAACATACCTAGAGTACCCATGCTCCGAAGAGAGTGTATGACTTCATGGGAAAGGATGACGCTGTCAAGAATTTGCCTACCTACAACGTACCTAGACTACTCGGGGGAAATGATGAGGGGCAACAGAGGTTTGAGGGGTTGGGCGATTACTTTTGTTAGCAACTTGTAGATTACATTGCAAAGAGCAATTAGTTTGAACTATTTAGGATGAGTGACTTGATATTATTTGGGGATGAGGGTTAGGAAAGTGGCATTAAGAGCATGGAGAACCTGACCAGAGATGTGAGAATATTCAACGATGTCCCAAACTTCCTCTTGAATCATGGGCCAACAGAAGTGAAAGAATTTCGTCGTGAAGCCGTTCAAACCTAGAGCTTTGCCTGTGGGGGTGTGTTGCAGGGCTAGGTCTACTTCTTCAATTGTGATTGGTCTGGACAGAGCTTCATTCTTCTCTCGAGTTAGGAGATTGGGGATGTGTTGGGTGATATTTTCTATGTCAGGGGATCTATCAATAGGGGGTTCAAACAACAAATCTTCATAATAAGAGACTAGTTCTTGCTTGAGATCTACATGTTTGTGGAGAGTTTGACATTTCTCTATGACCAGGTGTGTAATGTGGTTGTTGTGTCTGCGTTGGATCGTCACTCGATGGAAGAACTCGGTATTTTGTTCCCCTTATTGAAGTCATTGTATCCGGGATTTTTGCCTCCACGGGACTTCCTCTTGAGAACGCCTTTCCTCCAACTATTGTTTGAGTAGAGTTTCCTACGCTTTGAGATCCTTCGTGAGGCCATGATTCATGATCTGGATCTAGATGAGATTCATTTGGTCATTCAGGTTTCTTTGGGCTTCAAAAATATTTCCGAAGTTTTGTTTGTTCCAAAGGTTAAGGCTTTGCTTAAATTTTTTCAGTCGTTGCTGAAAACGAAACATTTTGGAACCATGTGATATGGCAGCTTCCCTCCACCATTTCAGAGCCATAGCTTGGAATTATAGGTGGTCAAGCCAGAAACGCTCAAATCTAAAGGGCTTCCATCCAAGAGAGCTAGAGATATCCAGTGAGAGTTGTATAGGCCAGTGGTCAGAGCCTGAGGTGTCCAAGATGCTAGAGCTCATCGCCAGGCATTCCATTAAGAGCCCGAACATTGATTTGACCAGGTGAAAAGGCCATTTTGGGTTTCCAGATCTATGAGACCAAGCTTGTCGATCAGAGCTTGAAAATTCCCACTTTCTGCCTCAACTCTATGAGTGTTGCCCCTCTTTTCTTCTAGGTAGAAAACCATATTGAAATGCCCCCCCCCCCAGTATCCAACTATGATCAATTATGAGGTTAGCCAGTCGATCCATATTTTGAATGAAGTTGAGCTTACCCCCTGGCTTGGCGGGTCCGTAAACATTTGTAAGGAAGCCTCGCTTATTAGAGCCAATGAGTCGGTATTCCGCCGAGATTCTCCATATGGTGGTGAAGAAGTTCTCGGGCAGCACAGTGTTGGGGTTCCAAAGGATGGCCAAGCCACCAACCATGCCTTTGGAATTGATGCTCATCATTTTCCACTATTTCCAACATCTGGAGAGGATTTGATTCATTTCTTCCCCAATGCATTTTGTTTCTTGAAGTAAAAGAATATCAGGTTGATCTGCTATGATACGATTTCGTAGAAGTTGTTTCTTACTACGACTATTGAGACCATGTATATTCCAATAGATGAGCTTCATGATGAGGATGGAGAGGTGAGAGGGAGAAAGCTATCAAATATGAGATGTATATGACCTGAGTTTACCATGAAGTGACCTATTTCCTGATGAGTTTCTAGGTGTATTTTCTTCTTCTTTTCTTCTCATCCTTTTGAGGCTTGTGTTGTTATTTCTGTTGGATGGGATGGATGCCCAAGCCAGTGGTGGATCGAGCCATAGATCCCACTGAGGATTTTAGGAAGAATTTATGCACCTTGTGAAGCTAATCTGGAGCGATGGTGTACAGTTCTTGCTTACGATATGCTTGTTCTAAGTGCTCGAAGTCTACTCCCGCTAGATCTTGTTCCTCTAGATACATTTCAGTGTCTCCATATTCAGGGTTTAATGCTTCACCATATTTGGCGTGGGAAGAGGAAGAGGAGGGGATCTTCTCCAAGATAGGGGTGTTGGAAGGGTTGTATTTTGCATTGTTGTGGGTTATTGTTCCTTGAGGAGGTAGTTGTGGCTCGTCCATATATTCTAGAAGTTGTTGAAGGACGTCGAAGGAGTTGGTGGAGGGGGGTTCTTTATTGGTTGTCTACACATCTTTCCTGGATGCTTGGCGTCGTTTACTCGCTACCTGGGTGAAGCTGTCCTTTGATTTGTTTGCTTCAGGATTGTCGGCCTTGCTTTCGACAATGTTTAGAGGGCATTCTATGAACAGATGCCCATGCTCGTGGAATTTTCTACATAGAAATAGTATGTGCTCATAGTCAATATTTTGGGACCAGTCCTCATCATGGTATTCCAGGGATAAGGAACTAGGGAAGGGCTTTGAGATGTTGAGATACAAGCGTAAGAGGTATACCTCCTCTACTTAGTTGCCTCTGAGGATTTGACGTATGCCCCAATGGTGTTTCCTATGCCTTCCAAGATATCTTCCAGCCATAACTCATGTGGTAAGGATTATATACAGATCCATACCGACGAGTGAGAAAAGTCTTCTTTTTCAGGGCTAAACTTCTCCATTCATAAGAGGAGGAAGAGGTTGGCCGAGTTGAAGAAATAGGGTCCCCCATCAAATATTTGATTTTGATCTTCTAGGTTTGATCTAGGTGGATATCGGTGGCCACCCACCTTTTCCAACTAGCTCAAAACAATTTTCTGGCAATTTCGGCTATTTACTATTTTTAGCAGTTTTAACTTTCACGACCATTTTGAGGGCCTAAATGAAGGTTTTTCGGGATAGAGCTTCTCAATGATAGTTGAAGGTATGATTGATCCCCCAAAATTAATCTCCTCAACGATACCTTTCCAATGGGCTATCGGACGCCTAAAACGGAGATGGTATGCAAAAGTTACGACCCGGGAAGTTGATGTACTAACTTACCCAGACAAGGCCCACGTGACTTTTGGCGCTTCATCTCCTAGGGTTAGGTTTTTGGATGTATATGGTTTTTGGCATTTTTGTTTATTGTAAAAAGGACTTGAAAGCCTCATTGTAATGTTCTTCTTGCGAATGAGTGCAGTCGTCCCATCTCTTCTCAGAGATAACCCCCACCATTCCAACAAGCTTGTTTCCGCTGCATTTTACAGTTTCAGCTTATTTCCTTATTGAATAGAAAACCAGTTTTACTGTATCTTTGTTATTTTTTGTTAAGCACCTATTAATAATTTGTAGTCATTTTGTTCTGTTCATAAAATCCATATCAATGGTATTAGAGGGGTCTGCTCCTTGTCGTCTTAATGCATGTCCCCAATGAGGTCAGAGTACAAAGAGTTGGGTCTCAAGCTTGTTTCTCTTGAGGACAAAAGCTCTCACACGCCCAAGCAAACTCTCATGGAAGGAGAAAATAATTATGACGGGACATGAAATCCTTTCAAACTGTTGATTGAGGAATCCCTCACGCAACAAAGGAACAAGATGATGGATAGTTTTGCGCAAATTCTTCGGTGGCTACCAACATGCAACGCATCTTCTTCGAGCGGAGGCGCCGCCCCCTTCAAGGTACAAATAAACTTTGATATTCCTATATTTGAAGGTCAGATAGACGCAGATGTTGTAGACAAGTGGTTGAATCTACTAGAAGGGTATTTTTCTGTCCATAACTTTTCGAATAGAGAAAATATTACTTTTGCGCTCCTCAAAGTCGTTCCCCATGTCAAAGATTGGTGGGAAACATTCTGTGAGCAAAAGGAAATAGAGGAATCCTCATTATTTACAGTCACGGCCACCCGGGAATCCTTCAGGGATGCCATTAAGGCACAATACTACCCTGTTGGAAATTACGACGACTTGTATACCAAATGGACCGCACTGCGGCAAGAAAGAGACCAAGGAGTGCCAGATTTCACAAATATCTTCCATACCTTGCGCACCGAGATGGGTATCAAATATTCAGAGTGACATCTGGTGCTCAAGTATCATGGCACTCTGCATAGATACATCCAGACGGAAATGGAATTTCTAGACATATCATCCTTGGGCGTGACCTACCGATATGCCATTAAAATTGAGCAGAAGCTCAAACAAAAGATGCAACAATTTGGAACTGGGAACCCCACACAACAAACTCCAGGAAATGGCGGCCCCAACCCACAGAGCAAAGGACAGAGCAAATATGGACAATATCAGGACAACCAGTCCAAGCCGCAAGCAAATAAGGACACTGAAAAGGCAAATAAAGATACCGGGAAGTGGTGCGAATTCCATAAGATCCGTTGGCATAATACTGCTCACTAACAGCTCAAAGAAGTCGTTGGTGGCCAAAGTGAAAGCCTATGAATCATATGTGGGTTCTGACTCTGAGCCAGAACTAGAAAGGGGAAGACAGATCATTGACGCAGAACCTAGTGTCAATGTTGCTACCACCAAGCTCCAGCCTGGTGAACCAGAGGAGATAGAAGAAGGAGAATGCCTCTTCCATTCATAGATGTGGGTAAAAGGAACCCCGCTGCACTTCATCATTGATAGAGGTAGCTGAAAGAAACTCATCTCAGTAGAGGTCATCAAGCGATTGGCCCTTTCGACAACGCTGCACCCACAACCCTACACCATTGGATGGCTCCGTGAAGGAAGCGATCTCCGTGTTAGCCAACAGTGTCGACTATCGTACGACATCAAGCCCTTCAAAGACGAGGTATTATGTGATGTTTCTCCTCTCAAAGTTTGTGGTGTTCTTTTGGGCCAACCTTATTTATGTAAATGTCATGTTGTATATGAGTCTAGGCCTCGTAGTGTTATTATTACTTTGAACAAGAAATTGTACAGGATACCTGAGGCAGTCCCACCTACAGTTATTTCCTTGATCTCTGCTAAGAAATGTAGGAAGGTCATCTCTTAGACGGGGAAGTTTTTCTTCTTCGTGATTCGCTCTCAGAATAAGCAAAAGATCATAGCCACGTCTAGGGTCTCTACAACCGACCTCTCCACACAGTAGAAGCAAGTAGATAAGGTCGTGGAAGAATACTCATATGTATTCTCCTCACCTACCAAGGTACCTCTGCACTTCTAGGTCAAGCACCCCATCGATTTGACCCCCAGCGCACTGCTGCCCAATGGGCCAATCTATCGCCACTCTCTGTTAGAGAATGAGTAGATCAAGTGACAGATCCAAGAATGCTCCACAAGGGGCACATCTTCCCCAACTCATCATCTTGTGGGAGCCCAATCGTGCTGGTATAGAAGAAAGATGGAACATGGCCACTCTGCATTGATTATCGGGCTCTGAATAAAATCACAGTTAGAAACCGGTACCTGATTCCCCGAATCGACGACCTCCTTGATCAACTCACAGGGGCCAAATACTTCAGTAAGATTGATCTGAAGTCTGGCTACCACCAAGTCCCGATAGAACAAACATATGTATGGAAAACTGCCTTCAAGTCAAATGAAGGCCTTTTTGAATGGTTGGTTATGCCCTTTGGTTTGACAAATGCTCCAGCCACTTTCATGAAGATGATGGACGATATCCTGCGACCATTCACCAATAATTTTTTAGTGGTGTATCTGGATGACATTCTCATTTACAACAAGACTTGGGCCGAACACTTGCAACATATTCAATAGGTTATGCACATCCTGCAACAGCACAAGCTATATGCCAACTTGGAAAAATGCTCCTTCGACATTGATAGGGTCCATTACCTGGACTACATTGTTGATCAGCATGGCATACATGTGGATCCAGCCAAAATCCAAGGGATCCGTGACTGGCCAGCCCCAACCACACTCACTGAGCTTTGGAGATTCTTGGGCCTTGCCAATTTCTACCGCAGGTTCATGTTGGGATTCTCCCATATTGCATAGGCCCTCAACCAAATAACCAGGGGTGGTGGTAAGGAGAAATTTGCGTGGGGACGGTCCCAACAACAAGTGTTCGATGATTTGAAGTATCACTTGTGCTCAACCCCTGGACTTTCACTACCAGACCTGCAACAATCCTTTGAGATTGAGATAGATGCTTCAGACTATGTGGTGGGCGTCTTTCTCACTTTGCATGGCCACCCCGTGGCCTATCATAGTGAGACACTATCAGATGTTGTTCATAAGTACCCTACTTATGACAAAGAAATATACTCCATTGTGCAAGCCTGCCGCCACTGGAGACATTACATTCTTGGGAAGGAGACAATCATCCACACTGATCATAATCCACTGCAGTTCATGCAAACACAAGGAAAATTACAGAATGATCGCCATCAAAAGTGGTCCACATACTTGTAGCAATTCCACCTCAACATCAAGTATAAAACAGGAAGGACCAATCACGTCATTGATTGCCTTAGCAGACCGCAAGTCACGACACTCACCACGGTGCTAGACTCTTGCAGCCATGAGACCTCTTAATGGCCCCAACTCTATCAGACAGACCCAGACTTCGCCACCACCTACCAAATGTTGGGTGAAAATGCAGTTGTCGATAATTTTCATCTTCGGGATGGGTTGTTGTGTCATCTGGGCCATATCTGTGTCGCATCAAGTGAGCGAGCGAAGATGATATGGGAATCCCACTATAGTCGGGTGGCAGGACACTTCGACGTCGAAAAGGCAGCGATGATGCAACAAAAACATTTTTGTTGGCCGAAACTTCGACAATAGGTCAACAAGTATATCAGGTCCTGCACTAGCTGCGATATTTCCAAACCGAACACTAAGAAACAAGGCCTGTACACCCCTCTTCCTACTCCTGACAGGCCATGGGAATCCATCTCAATGGACTACATGTCGGGCCTCCCATCCACCAAGCGGGGAAATGACTATGTTTTTGTGGTTGTTGATCGCTTTTCTAAGATGGCGATTTTGGTTGCCTACAAGAAGAACATCACAGCAAAGGCCACTACCAAGCTCTTCTTTGAACGAGTCTGGGTACATTTTGGAATCCCACAAACCATTGTCTCAGATTGGGATAGTCGATTTCTCAGCACATTGTGTCTGAGCCTCTGGTCACTACTGGACACCAAGCTCACCAAATCCACGACCTTCCACCCCCGGACAGATGGCCAAACCGAGGTCGTAAATTGAATGATTTTGAATATCCTTCGCATGTATAATTCAAAGAACCCTCGCACATGGGATGAGAGCCTTCCCTATGTCCAACATAGCTACAACCAAGCCCTGCATAGCTCAACCAGCCATAGCCCCTTTCAGGTGGGGTTGGGATTCCAACCATTGGGACCCATAGATGTTTCACTTCCCCTTGCGGTCACCTCGACCGAATCATCTCCTGCTCCAACTGAAGCTAACAAAGCCACACAGTTCATTGAGTGGATCCAACACATCTTCCAATAGGTTCAAGATATCCTACATAATTCCAATGACAAGTGCAAGCAGCACCATGATCAACATCGGGTGCCACATAAGTTTCAAGTGGGCGACAAAGTTTGGTTGCACTTGCAAAAAGAACACCTTACAATACCCCATCGGAAGCTTCTCCCACTCCATTATGGGTCATACGCCATCACCAAGGTCGTGGGGGATAATTCTTTTGAGCTCAACATTCCTCCTTTCCTTGGCCTACACCTAGTGTTCAACGTGGATCTCCTTCGCCCTTATTTCCCACCATTATTGGACACCTCATACGTAGCAGAACAACTGACACCAACAAATATCAACCCCGACTGCATACAACATGCATCCAGTGATCAGATTGTGGACATACAGATCAAGAGCACTCGACAGCAAAGGATCCAACTTTATCGAGTCGTCAAAGCAGGGTAGCTCCTGCACCAAGGCAAGTGACTCACCCGGGGCCAATTCTGCAGAAATTTCCTCATCTAATGGGGGAACTCAATGCAATGGATACCATTGCTTCCTAAGAAGGGAGGATTGATCTAGGTGGATATCGGTGGCCACCCACCTTTTCCAACTGGCTCAAAACAGTTTTCTGACAATTTTGACAATTTACTATTTTTAGCAGTTTTAACTTCCAACGCCATTTTGAGGGCATAAATGAAGGTTTTTCGGGATCAATCTTCTCAATGATAATCGAAATCATGATTGAGCCCCCAAAATGAATCTGCTTGACGATACCATTCCAACAGGCTATCATACGCCTAAAACAGAGATCGTATGCAAAAGTTACAACCCCGGGAAGTTGATGTACTAACTTACCCAGACGGGGCCCACATGACTTTTGGCGCTTCATCTCCTAGGGTTAGGTTTTTGGATGTATAGGGTTTTTTTCATTCATGTTTATTGTAAAAAGGCCTTTAGAGCCCCATTGTAATGTTCTTCTTGTGAATGAGCGCAACCGTCACATCTCTTCTCAGAGATAAGCCGCCACCATTCCAGCAAGCTTGTTTCTGCTGCATTTTATAGTTTCAGTTTATTTCCTTATTGAATAGAAAACTAGTTTTACTATATCTCTATTATTTTGTGTTAAGCACCTATTAATAATATGCAGTCATTTTGTTCTTCTCATAAAATCTGGATCAAGGTTATGGAAGATGATGGTAAAGAAGCCCTTGGAGCCTAGTTGTAGGTCATAGTGACCTTTAGGTTTCCACCAATGTTGTATCCATTTGAAAAGCTTGCGTTAGAGGGCCATAAACCTAGGAATTTTCCCACCAGCGCGTAGTCCCTTGTGTATTGTTTTTGTTCTTTGATGCGGGGTGTGTTGATCACATATTTTGGTGCTAGTGGTGTCTGAGGTATGCATTTACCAGGTTCCCAAGGACGTGTTGTTTTCACTAGAACAGGTATTGTATCAATCTCCATTTCTTTTCGCAGCTCCTTCAAAGAAGATCTGTGAGCGATGGTCTGGCGCTGGCTCGAAGAACGACCGACATAAATCTCTACCAGCAGGTTCCTGGGCCACAACCTTGCCATAGGAGGCGACTCGTGGCCCCTCTTAATTGGGGATCATGTCTAGCCCTGCCAGGGGCAACAGAGGGGAGTACGAGGGAGACAAGGAGCCTAAACCCTAATCTGGTCCAGAGCTTGCCAAGTTCATTGTGGAGATTTATATTAATACATATAAATTTTCATTTTTTGTGTATATGATCATACTCATTAATACATTAATATCTATTATTTCATCAATTAATGATATTTACCATGGTTATAACTAATATTTAATATTGGTGAATTATGATTTTTTGATTTAGGTTCTCAAGATTGGGATGCATTGGATTTATACATTGCAAACAATCTTGACTAGATGAATGTATGGATTGAAAGATGTAAACAACATCATGGTTGTAGGTTATCATGGCAACCATGGTCTTAATTACTTAGAGAAGCTCGTTGTAACGGAGATGCCAGTGTTACGCAAAGGGAAATTGATTTAGCATATGGTTTGAAAGATAGGCAGGAAAGCAAATTCACCCATTTTATTCAGTTATTTTATATTATATTAATGTGACTACATCTGTACTATATTTTTCATATACTTTCCAAGTTATATAAATATGTTAATTTATTAATTGACAATGCATCCTTTAGATATCTGGCATAATATTGCAGTTGAAACACCACAAGGCTATGTGGTGCAATGGTCGTAAATTTTGCATCAAATAGTTGGATGAAACCAGGAAAAATTCTAATAGTGGGATAACTGCAGTATTCCAGGTCACTAATGTTTCCTCTGGGAGTGACAAACATCCCCGAGAATATGAAAATAGATATTATTGGTATTTGAATGATATACTTGAGTGTGACTTTAATTCCTTCAAATTAGTTTTGTTTGACGTCAAATGGTATAGGTTACGAATGCATGAACGCGATGAGGAAAGAACTATTATTTGGCATGCCAATGGATTTTCGATGATTAAAACAACGGTGTTTGAAAGAGGACATGATCGCTATGTTTTTCCAAGCCAATGTGAACAGGTCTTTTACTCAAATGTTCCAAGTTAGAAGGATTGGTCATTTGTTGTTAGATATGATCCAAGAGAAAGGCCAGTTAAGTATACGCATGTATAGGAAGAAGATGATGTTGAAGAAGAAGATGATTCTCCAGATCAGACAGAGCCAGAAGATCATGCAGGGTCGACAGACGAAGAAGATCGACATGATCTAGGCGTAGGAGACAATGCAGTTCTTGATGACGATGTCGATGAAAACATGCTCGAAAATGACATTGATGACGATGATGATATCGTCAATCCTTTCAACACCATTTTTGAACCAGACGATGATACAGATGTCAAGTTTGATGAATAAGAAGATACAAATAAGGATGATACTGATGTTGATTTGGATTAGGTACGTGACTATATATTTTAATTTGTATGAATTATTCTCTTAAAATAATTTACTTATGTCATGGGTTAATTACATATTTTTAAGTTTTATGAGACATTTTTATATCCTATGTTACATGTTGTTTAATTATTATGTGAAACCTAAAAAACAGTCGTCAATATACTAGAGTGCGTGGTAAACTAAAAATATCATTTACAAACACATAATTTCATTTACCTTCATTAATTTTTGTTTTGGTATTTTCTATGCATGAATCTTACTATGTTGCTTTCGATTATTTTCTATTTTATAGATTGGGTAATGGGGAATTGAGAGTGATGTGAGGGGGAGGGTATGGGCCATATGAGCTTCCACCTTCATGTGGTTGGCCTTGTTCAATAGAGGATAAATTATTCTTGAAACCAAGAGAAGCTCATTCATATTTATAACATCATGATTGTAAATGTCATCATTGTTGTCATAGTATTGCATCAACAAAGTTTCGATGAACATGTTTGTCATTGCTTTAACATCATTTGAGCTTTCTCAAATTAATTTCATGCATGGAGCTCCCAACAATATACCCATCGTCATAGGCAAGGTCAGTGACCTGTCATGAATATTGGGGCCAACGTTGAAATTTTCACAAATTGTTTTTGTATGCACTGAAATTTGACATGGATAAACTATTCACATACCTTAATGATATTCATAGTTGTGATGAAAAACCCCTCGTTTCATTCATTGTAAAAATATGCCTAAAAATAAGATCTTATCTGCCTCAAAATATGGAAATGATAATATCTTTTCACAATTGCTAGGTGCTCTTCCACGAATCTTATGTGATAGCATATTTCATACCCTAAAATATGGATTAAACTTTTCACCATCATCATCATCATCATCATCATTGTCGTCGTTGTCATCATCATTGTCATCACCATAATCATTGTCATCATCATCGTCGTCACCATCATCATCATTGTCTTCATCATCGTCATCGTCGTCATTATCATCATCGTCGTCGTCATCGTCATCGTCATTCTCATCACCATAATCATTGTCATCATCGTCATCGTTGTCCAATAAATCTGAAACTAATATTAGTTGTTGGTTGATCTAGATCATTGGTTTGTCATACCAATAACCACATGCTCCTCATCGACCTTTTTATTACCTTTCTCTTCTATTGGTTTGGCCTAGTCCTTGACCACTATATATGGTAGAAATTTATTTGGCCCGTATATCCATTTCACATATTGTATTTTTTGTTTTATTTTATTTTGGATTTTCGTTAATTAGGATGGTTTTTATATGATCTCTAGCCATTGTGAATGGTGGAAAAACATAGGATGTGTATGTACTAACACTCAATGAGGATGATATAGCTAAGGACAAAAGCAATGTAGATAGACTCATAAAGGGACTATAAAGGACTAGTGTATTTGTCATCGTTGTCATTGTCATTATCACCATAATCAACATTATCTTCATCGTTGTTGTTGTCATCATTGTCATTGTCGTATTCATCATAATCATCATTTTCATCATCATTATCATTATCATCATCGTCGTCGTCATTGTCGTCGTCGTCGTCATCATCGTTTTCATCATCATCATCATCATTTTCATCACCATAATCGTTGTCATCATCATCATCAATGTCTTCGTAATTTCCATCATCACCATTGTCATCATCGTCATTGTCATCATCATGGTCATCATCATTTTCATCACCATAATCATTGTCATTATCATCATCGTCGTCATTGTCATCATCGTCGTCATCATCGTCGTCGTCATTGTCATCATCATCGTCGTCGTCATCGCCAACATCATTGTCACCATCATTTTCATCATTGCCATTATGATCATCATCGTCATTGTCATTGTCATCGCCATAATCATTGTCATCATCATCATCGTCGTCGTTTCCATCGCCATCATTGCCATCATCATCGTCGTCGTCGTCATTATCATCATCATCGTCATCATCAATATCATCAAAATAATCGTTGTCGTCATCATCATCGTCATCCAATAAATCTGGAACTAATATTAACTGTTGGCTGATCTAGATCATTGGTTTGTCATACCAATAACCACTTCCTCCTCATCGACCTTTTTATTACCTTTCTCTTCTATTGGTTTGGCCTAGTCCTTGACCACTATATATGGTATAAATTTATTTGGACCGTATATCCATATCATAATCATCATCGTCGTCGTCATTGTCACCATAATCAACATTACCTTCATCCTTGTTGTCGTCATCGTCGTCATCATCATCGTCGTCGTCGTCGTCTTCGTCGTCATCACCATCACCATAACCATCACCACCACCATCATCACATCATCATCATCATAATCATTTTCATCATCTTCATCATTGTCATCACCATAATCGTTATCATCATCATCATTGACGTCGTCGTCATCACCATCATCATCATTGTCATCATCATTGTCATCATCATCATTGTCATCACCATAATCATTGTCATCATCGTCATCATTTCCATCATCATCATCATCATTGTTATGATCATCATTTTCATCGTTATTGTCATCACCATAATCATTGTCATCATTGTTGTCGTCACCATTGTCATCAATGTCATCAACATCATCGTCATCAACATTATGATCATCATCTCCATCATCATTGTCATCACCATAATCGTTGTCATCATCATCATCGTCGCCATCGTCATCATTGTTATCATCATCGTCGTCGTCGTCATTATCATCATCATCGTCATTGTCATTATCATCACCATAATTGTTGTCATCATCATCATCATCGATCAATAAATCTGGAACTAATATTAATTGTTGGTTGATCTAGATCACTGGTTTGTCATACCAATAACCACATCCTCCTCATCTACCTTTTTATTACCTTTCTCTTCTATTGGTTTGGCCTAGTCCTTGACCACTAAATATGGTAGAAATTTATTTGGCCCGTATATCCATTTCACATATTTTATTTGGATTTTGGTTAATTAGGATGGTTTTTATATGATCCCTAGCCATTGTGAATGGTGGAACAACATAGGATGTGTATGTACTAACACTCAATGAGGATGATATAGCTAAGGACAAAAGCAATGTAGATAGACTCATAAAGGGACTATAAACGACTAGTGTATTTGTCATCAATGTCATTGTCATTGTCACCATAATCAACATTATCTTCATTGTTATTGTCATTGTCCTCATCATTGTCGTCTTCATGGTAATCATCATTTTCATTATCATCATCACATCATAATCATCATTGCATCATCCTCATCGTTGTCATTGTTTTCATCATCATCATCATTATCATCACCATAATCATTGCCATCATCATCATAAACGTCATCGTCATCGCCATCATCATCGTCGTCATTATCATTATCATTATCATCATCATCTTCATCGTCATTGTCATCACCATAATCATTGTCATCGTCATCTTCATCATTGTCATCATCATCGTCGTCGTCGTCGTCATTATGATCATCATTGTCATCGTCAATGTCATCACCAAAATTGTTGTCATCATCATCGTCATCGTCGTCGTCGTCGTCATTATGATCATCATTGTCATCGTCAATGTCATCACCAAAATTGTTGTCATCATCATCGTCATCGTTGTTGTTGTCGTCGCCATTGTCATCGTCGTCGTCATTTTCATTATGATCATCATCGTCATCGTCATTGTCATCACCATAATCGTTGTCATCATCATCGTCATCGCCATCGTCATCATTGTCATCATCGTCATCGTCATCGTCATTATCATCATCATCGTCATCGTCATTATCATCACCATAATAGTTGTCATCATCATTATCGTCGTCCAATAAATCTAGAACTAACATTAACTGTTGGTTGATCTATATCATTGGTTTGTCATACCAATAACCACATCCTCCTCATCAACCTTTTTAATACCTTTCTCTTCTTTGGTTTGGCCTAGTCCTTGACCACTATATATGGTAGAAATTTATTTGGCCCGTATATCCATTTCACATATTGTATTTTTAGTTTTATTTTATTTTGGATTTTGGTTAATTATGATGGTTTTTATATGATCCCTAGCCATTGTGAATGGTGGAACAACATAGGATGTGTATGTACTAACACTCAATGAGGATGATATAGTTGAGGACAAAAGCAATGTAGATGGACTCATAAAGGACTAGTTTATTTGCGATTGTCGTCATTGTCATTGTCACCATAATCATCATTTTCATCATCATCATCATCATCATCATCATCATCATCATCGTCGTCGTCGTCATCATTGTTTTTATCATCGTCATCATCATCATCATTGTTTTCATCATCATCATCGACATCATCGTCATCGCCATCATCATCATTATCATCGTCATTGTCATCATTGTCATTATCATCATCGTCGTCGTCGTCGTCATTGTCATCACCATAATCATTGTCATCGACATAATCATTGTCATCATCATCGTCGTCATCGTCATCTCCATCATCGTCATTGTAATCATCATTTTCGGTATGATCATCACCATCGTCATCACCATAATTGTTGTCATCATCATCATCATCATCATCGTCACCATTGTCATCATCGTCGCCATTGTCATCATCGTCATTATGATTGTCATCGTCATTGTCATCACCATAATCATTGTCATCATCATCCTCATCGTTGTCGCCATCGTGATCATCATCGTCGTTGTTGTCATTATCATCGTCATCGTCATCGTCATTATCATCACCATAATCGTTGTCATCATCATCGTCGTCGTCGTCGTTGTTGTCTTCACCATCAAGATACTTCTTATTTTACAAAAAGAGCAGTAGGCCAACAAAGAAACGCCTAGTATCCTTTTTTGGGCAGACTTTTCACAGTGGGATGAGAAAAAATATCACTCATCTCAATGAAGAGTTGGAGGATCATGGTTTATGGGTAAGGGGTGATATGGATTAAAATGTTTAGAGATTATAAGGTTTATAAAGGACTATATATTGAGGATCCAAGTGTTTAGGGATTATTGGGTTAATGAGGTAAGTGTTATAGATGTGATTAGTGGTTATATGTCCTAGGCGTTATTCAAGCTAAGGGACCAGAAATATGGGATATAGGGTTACAAAGGTTAGTGCTTGGGTATGATAATGGATATAAGGTTTAGATATTATAATGATTAAAATGATTAAGATCTAACATTTATACTAATTTTAGTAAAGTGGTTGTACAATTTTGGGATTTTGGGTTATACAAGAAATGGGTTATTATGATTAGTTGTTGAAGTTTGAGGGTTATAGGGGTTAGGAACTATTGGTTATTTGGGATAGATGTTAAAGGCTATATGTATTAAGGTTAAGATTTATAAAGGTTAACAATTATAATGGTTGATTCTTTTTTTGTAGGCTACTAATGCTATATTTCTTAAGGGTTATAGTGGTTCAAGGTAAAAGGGTTAAATGATTAGGTATTAGAGAATTATACTAGACCATTAATTGTTATGAGTTATAATGGTAAGTGTTATTATGTATTAGTTATGGTCATTAAAATATTTAGGTGTTAAATATTATAGGGGTTAAGGAGTAGGAATTATAGGAGTTATGTTCATATAGGTTATAAATATTAGGAGTTATTAGGGACTATACGAGATTACAATTACAATTAATAGAGAATAAGAGTAGGGTATAAAGATAGACGCTAAGGGTTATAGTTTTAAACAATAGAGGTTATAGGTGTTAGGGGTGACATGGTTTATAGGATTTACTGGTTGCATATGTTATGGTTAATTATATTATATATAATTAAAATATATGCTAATTATATATGATAAACCAAAACCCAAATAAAAACTAACATTTCAAATCTGCACGCATTCAGGAGACCATATTCGAGCCCCGCGAGAGGGAGGAGAGAACCCCCAACACAGTGGAGACCATATTGCAGCCCGACAAAACTTAAATTTGAAATCTACGCGCATGGAGACCATATTCGAGCCCGAGAGGGAGGAGAGAACCCCTGGCGTAGTGGATACCATATT
The DNA here is from genome assembly GCA_009831015.1 of Picea engelmannii. NCBI lineage: Eukaryota > Viridiplantae > Streptophyta > Pinopsida > Pinales > Pinaceae > Picea > Picea engelmannii. Next base: position 72,783 of record ML813984.1, on the reverse strand, counting down.
GGGCATTGACCTATCTATCCTAAGGCAAGGAACTAACCTGACCTGTTTATTCATCGAGGAAGAACAAGCAAGGGTATTCCATGAGCTAAAGAAACAACACCTGTTGTCGAGTGCCTCTTCCATTACACACTTAGAGATCACATCTAGAGTTGGGTTAAGCAATGATGTGAAGTGCATTGACCTATATATCCTAAGGCAAGGCACTGACCCAACCTGGTTGTTCGCTGAGGAAGAACAAGCAAAGGTATTCCATGAGCTGAAGCAACAAATACTACTGTCGAGTGCCTCTTTTGTTACACACTTAGAGCCCACAGTGGATACCATATTGGAGCCTGACAGGGAGGATAGAACCCCCACAATGGAGACCATATTGGAGCCCGACAGGGAGGAGAGAACCCCCGTAGTGGAGACCATATTGGAGTCGAACAGGGAGGAGAGAACCCCCGTAGTGGAGACCATATTGGAGTCGATAGGGAGGAGAGAACCCCCACAGTGGAGACCATATTGGAGCTCAAAAAGGAGGAGAGAACCCCCACAATGGACACCATATTAGAGCCCAACGGGGAGGAGAGAACCCTCGACCATTTACCCATGCAAATTGTGGCAGTCCATCCCAACAAAGAGACAAGGAGGCCTTACACCACAGCGCAAGCAACAGAGGAGACCCGAGCACCCTTACAAGAGACAGAGATGCTCAAGGGATCACCAACAACGATGAAAAAATTAGTATGTTTATTCCATAAGTCTAAATGGTTTGTAGAGCACTCCTAATGGTTGGATTTGAATTGGGTTTTCGATTTAGGGGATGATATGGTTGGATTTGAATTGGGTTTTTGTATAGACATTTCATTGTATGTAATGTTAACCTAAATAACTGTGTCTGAATTTGTTATCGAACCTATAAGGCCACTGATGATAGCAATAAATTGATAACACTGAACCATATTGTCTCATTTGAACCACCAAAGTAGTATGTACAGTAAGAGCCAGTCCTACACACTATACACAGAAGTCCCATAGCATATATCTAGTTTCTTGTTCAAATGAAAAACTTAGTGTTATGTAAAATAAAAAGAAAGAAAGAATGTTTTACTTGATTGTTGAATATTCTCGAATATTAGCCTTGCCACAAACAGGTGAAAGATGTACCAACGATTTCCCATAGGTTAACGAAAGTGAATGGTTGATTGTTTTTGCTGGATTTTGGATGAAGCTTCCCATATGCTTCTACACCTTTCCTAGTAATGAGTTGAAGTTTTTGCTAGATTTTGGATGAATCTCTAACTAGACAATAATAACGTCAGTGACCACCTTTAATTTTCCACCTTATGTTACACTTTATAAAGTTTAAGGTCTTGTGAATTATTTTCATTAACATATCACAATATTGTCAATTGATCCACATAGTAATCAATCAAGAAATTATTTATTTGCTTGAAACTTATTGCTGCTTCCCATAGCTAGCTTTCATCAAAGTTGAAATTCTTGCATTTCATTTTCCTCTTGCATGGTTTGAAGAGTCGATTCGAAATGCCATTAGTTTCACAACCACTCCTTTGAGTAACAACAGCCTAAAATCAAGCGCTAATTAAAATTTATCTAGCAACTTTTCTAGGGCTCTTCAAACCCATCTTAGCTTAGGTGTAGAGCTTTGAAATAGGATTGTGAGAATAAATTTCCAAACCTGCAAAAAAAACATAAAGCTTTGAGTTAGGGAGTGGAATCCAGTTGCTATATCACTGACTTTGGGAAGCCCTTCTAACACAAGGGTCAAGCATGAGGTCGCATTGGGGCCGATAGAGTAATCGACCTATCTTTGTTGGTCTTGGTGTTGACTGTCAACTGTCCCCCCTCTTATTTGGTATAGTAGGTGGTACCATAGAGGCCATAATCTTTTAGACTTCCTAACCAAAGTGACAACATAGGGAAGGTGGTGTTGTACATGGGATCGACGTTCGCTAGACTCACTCGGACTCCTTGGAGGGTTGCCCACTGCTCAGTGAGATAACTTGCACCAGGGCTTTAGTTCATTAAGCAGGTTTTCAATGCAACTTTCCCACCCGTCGAAACTCATCTCCTTCACGCATCGATCATGCGATGTTGGATTCCATCACCAACTAACGCTTCTTTGTGATAAGGTTTGTTTGCATGCTTGACTCCTAGATTAAGTAGCATGTGTTGTTTTTTCTCCTTAGTTGGCCCTAGGATTGAGTCTATGTCTAATGGCATCAGTTTCGAGGTCAGTTGAAGGTCTATGACATAATTAACATACTATGACATCTATTTTTATTTTTTGAGAGATGCAAAAAATAAAAAAACTAGGCTTGAAAATAGCACTAAATTTCCTACCACGATGTTTACTAAGAGCTAATCTATCACCAACAATCAAATCTGAAGTTGATCCTATCAGAAACCAACTAAGCCAACTCAAAAAGTAGAAATTTTATCAATTTCCCCAGTGGAGTCACCAATACTATTGTAGGGATTTTTTACTATTACTAAATAATGGATTCCTTGATGAGTGGGTTGATCGCTCACCATAGATAACTGATAAAACACTAACTTTCTTTCCTAGACCTAATGATTATGATGTGAAATGCAATGTCGATGGGAAAAAGGACATACCTTCTGTTCATGCTTGAGGCTTGACCAAGTGAGCAATTTTGATCCAAAAGTCTTAATCCTTGATTTCATTTGTAGATATGCACATAATCAAACATGCACAACCTTTCAGCCTACTCCAACCTTCATATAAGAAATGCACAAAAAAATATTGAGATGTTAAGAAGACAAATGCATGAAGTTGCAAAAATAGTGCCAACATCCTAATCATTAGGTTGACAACTACACAAACAAGTTCTATACTCTCATGGATCATCTAAACATTAGAGAAGAATAATTGAATCTAGTTCTTAAGTACCAAAATTATTTGCACCATTACAATGATTTAGATACTAGAGTCCCTGATTATTAACACACTTGGGTATGCACAAATATTCATGAGGAGGATTGAGTGGATAAACTAAAACAACTCCAGTGCTTCTAGTGAGTACATCAACACCACCAATTATGATAGATAGTGAAAGAAGATGCAAGCTCATTGTTTCATAGATAACACTACAAAACTCAAAAAGTAATTTGTTAATAAAGGAAACATAAGGACATTGGTATGTGGTGCAACACTCATAAGACTTCCAACCATGACAAGTCGAAATGTTGATTCGTGTAGACTCTTTTAGCACAAATTTGTGATCCTTTTTCATAAGATAATGTTAAGCCCTAATATTGGCTCATTACCCCTTAATTGGGGCATATTATATTAGTAATTTTATTTCATTTATGTCGGATTTAGGCCATTAGTTGTAATTATACCTCCTAGTCTCCTATATATACCAATGAGACATTTTCATTTCGAATCATCTTGTACTTGAACATTTAAGTGGGGTAAAAGGAGGTTGCCCCCTCGAAAAGGCTTATTATCTGAAATTATCTCTTTTTCAAGGCCTTGAGTACTTTTTCTGAGGTTTTTCTATGCTATATTTATATTTGGTTCTTAACATATGGTATCAGAGCTCAAGGTCTTGGGGTTTCGCTGCTACATCTGAGACACCTTGGCATTTTCACTATAATTTTTTTTCTACAACGTTTCCGAAGGAACGAATTGGAGGATATTTCATAGATAGATCAAGGTGCGTTGGGTTAAAAATTCAGCTCTAGAGGCCTTATACTTTCAGAGATACGGCCTCTACAAGATAAGGTTCTGGAATCATCCTGAACTGAGTCATTGCGAAATTTTCTCTATAAAAAATCTTCTGTAACGTTTCAGACCCTAAACTCTGAAGGTCGTTTACAGAAATTAGTAAGGTATCTATGGTAAAAACTTCAGCTTCTAGGTCATCTTAAATTTGTAGATACACCCTGTGTAAGATAAGGTATCTAACCAATCCTATTGACTAGTCTCAAGAAGGTTTTCCAGGTAAAACAATCATAACTTCTTCCTAGAGTATCCAAATTGCATGGGACTAGTTTCATTGGATCGTGGGCAGTCTGTAGTATTTCTGGTGCGAGTTTCAGAATTTAATATCAATTATTTTGTGCGGGGCACACTATACAAGTGGGATCTCCTGGAAAGGAAAAAAATCGGCAAGTTGTGGGGAAGTTACAGTAAATTCCACTTGGCACATCCAATTTTGATCAGACCTGTGGAATTGTAGAGAATAAATATCAGAGAAATACATAAAAGAAAGTTTCATACCCAGAAGGGCCAAAACTTGGGAGATACAATAGAAGAAATATTGTCTAGCAAAACCACCTCAAAATAAAGGTTCAAAAGTGATACTTGGCCAACCTGCCACACAAAAAGGGAACTTATACACCAAATAAGCCTCCAGAAAATCCTACTTGGACTCTTGATGAAGGTGAAGAAATGCGTAGGGACATAAATGAACTACAAAATAAGATGGATTCAATGGAAGCTAAGTTGGATACTAAGATGGATT
>ML813984.1:16281-62867 GCA_009831015.1 Picea engelmannii | reverse complement strand
CGGCTTTAGGCCATTAGTTGTAATTATACCTCCTAGTCTCCTATATATACCAATGAGACATTTTCATTTTGAATCATCTTGTACTTGAACATATAAGTGGGGTAAAAGGAGGTTGCCCCCTCGAAGAGGCTTATTATCTGAAATTATCTCTTTTTCAAGGCGTTGAGTACTTTTTTTGAGGTTTTTCTATGCTATATTGATATTTGGTTCTTAACAGATAATGACAAGGGGAAATATTTTTCCTTATTTACACTTGAATCCTCTAGCTTTCTTGTTATCCTAATGCACATAGACTAGGCTCCATAATCATACAAAATTGAATTCGGGATAGAGAAATACAATATCTTTCACATTCAAATGTGTGTTCAACAAAACCCTCTTCATTTTAGCATTGGCAATGGGATTTAAAGGAATATGATCTCTTGAATCATTGTTTGGCCCAAAATTAGCTACCCCACTCTACCCATAACCCTACAACATCAAATGGCTCAATTTAGGGAAGGAACTATATGTTACCCACCAATGCACTTTTAATACACTATCTAGCCCTAGAAGGACGAATGGTGACAAGGTTTGTTGCACATATGGAGATATGTGATGTGATGATAGCACAATGATACATGTGGGAAATACATAGAATCTATAAAAAAAATCCCTTGGTGCTTCGTCGTGAACACCAAAGAGAAGATTTTTCACATTCCCAGAGTAAAGCATAAGATAGATCTTTAGAAAGATGAAGTAACATGTGATGTTGCACCTATGGAGCTATGTGATGTAATGCTAACACAACCATAGCCATGCGAAAGGAACTAAATCTATAAATTGCACCTTCAAAGCATTGTCCTCGACATCAAAGAGAATTGTTGTTCACATTCTTGAAGTAAAGCATAAGATGGATCTCTTTAATTTATGCAAAACAATGTTGTAAAATGAATAGTCGTACAAAAAAACTCATTTTGTTGATTATCTAACAAATTGTCATCCACAATACTATTTTCCTTGTACAAGTTTCATCCATCATGCACCTTTTGCAACAAAAATAGTCATAAATGTTTTTGAAGAAATACATAAATATATTTTAAAAACTCTCTAGAATTCCACTCCATTGTCAATTAAATCATCATATCAACCTATTTCCTAGAGAATTATTACCCAACGAACCTTATATTACAAATAATTGCTAGATAATGATGAGATACCCAACAAATATAGGGTCTCTTACAAAAGGGATACATTTGATTGAACACATCACCATGTGCGAGCATGATCGTGCTAGTGTCAAAGAAAGATGGTTCTTAGTGTGTATGCATTCGCAATTGGAGCTATGTGATGTGATGCTAGCACAACCATAGCTATGGGAAAGACACTAAATCTATAAATCGCACCTTCAAAGCATTGTCCTCGACATCAAAGATAATTATTTTTCACATTCTTGATGTAAAGCATAAAATGGATCTCTTTAATTTATGCAAAACAATGTTGTAAATTGAATAGTCATACAAAAAAACTCATTTTGTTGATTATCTAACAAGTCGTTGTCCACAATACTATTTCCCTTGTACAAGTTTCATCCATCATGCACTTTGTGCAACAAAAATAGTCATAAATGTTTTTGAAGAAATACATAAATGTATTTTAAAAACCCTCTAGAATTCCACTCCATTGTCAATTAAAGCATCATATCAACATATTTCCTTGAGAAGTATTACCCAACGAACCTTATATTACAAATCATTGCTAGATAATGATGAGATACCCAACAAATATAGGGTCTCTTACATAAGGGATATATTTGATTGAACACATCACCATGTGCGAGCGTGATCATGATAGCATGAATAAAGATGGTTCTTAGTGTGCATGCATTCACAATTGATCCTTCAACAATATCACAATGAGGGAACAATACCCCATTCCTTGAATTGATGGTCTTGTAGACATATTTAAGGGAGAAAGTACACCATAATCAAATTGAAATCTAACTACCACCAAGGTCATGCCAACCCTAGGGATGTTTGGAATACTGCATTTGAAGCTAAGGGTGACTTGTATGAGTGGTTGGTGATGCCCTTTGACTAAACCAATGTTCATGCATCATTTTGCAACCTTTCATAGGTAAATTTGTGATTCATATTAATCATGTGTTGGTTTTTAGTAGTACATGGGAAGAACATAATGACCAATTTGAACACTTTGCACAACCAAAATCTCTTTGCTAACCTAAAGAAATGTTACTTCATTGGGAAGCACATATGGTACTTCATCATCATTGTTGATGAAATCAAATTGCATGTATATCTTGAGAAGGTATAGGTCATCATAGAATGGTCCACCATGACCAACCTAACCAAGTTACACAATTTCTTGGGCTTTGTGAACTTCTACAAAAGGTGTGTGTTGGGATTATCTCATGTTGTACACCCTCTCCACTCCTTACTTTATGGGATTTCCACAAAGATCATGTTCCAAAGGGACACAATACAACATCAAGGCTTTGAATAATTCAAATGCAAATTGGACTCTTTGTTGGTCCTATGACTCCTTGATTTACATCATCCTTTTAAGACTCATACCTAAAATTATGCTCTTGATGCTAGTTTCCTACAAAATGGGAATTTCCTTTCACACCACTTTAAAACTTTTGTTGATGCTATTATAAATTACTCCATTTACATCAAAGAAATGTCATGTTATCATACAAGTTGTTAAGAAATGGAAACATTACATTCTTGGGAAGGAGATTCTTAAACACTCCAACCATAAGCATTCATTGTGTGTGTAGACATAAGCAAATTTCGAAGCATGAACCAATTGAAGTGGATAACCTATCTATAACAATTCCACTTCGTGATCAACATAAGCATGGTGCATCTAACTATGTCAATGGTTACTTATGGAGACCACCATTTCACGCATTGTTGACTATTCTAAACAATTATGAATATCAAACACACAATTTGTTGAAGCATTGCATAGTGGATCTAGTATTAAACCATATTTATGTAGATTTTATCCAAGGAATATCATGACCAAATTTTCATTGTGTAACTTATTTTTCCACCCTAGAATCCTATGTCCCCCCACGCGTGATTGCAACAATATTATTTGGGAGGCACATTCCTTCAAGGCAGAGGATCATTTTTTTGTCCATAGGACATTGATTGTGTTACAAAAGTATTTTTGTTGGTTTCACTATCTCGTTGGAATGGAAAAATATATTAAGAGATGTGTTTCTTGTGTGAGTAAAAAACTTACCAACATGAGGTAGGGGTTATATACACCTCTATCCATTCCTTTGCATCCATGGGAATCAATCTCTGTGGATTTTTTGTGAGGTTCCCTTATCACATTACACCACCATAATGCAAATTTTGGTCAATTGGTTCTCGAATATGGTGATATTTGTGCCATGAATATGACATTGTGAAACACTTTTTCACATATATTTGGTTATATTTAAGCCATCCACGTCTGTTTTCAATGAAAAATATACCAAATTCATTTCTATAATTAGGAATCTCTTTGGGATCTGCGTGACACAATTTTGGACACACCTACAATGTTCCATTCTTAATTCAACAAAAGTTGTTAACCAAACTCGTATGCACTTGCTTCACACATATAATCACAAGAATCCATGCACATATGATGAAAAACCTTGCTTCGAATCACTATTTTTTATAACTGCCTCAATATAATGTGACACAATGTCGCCCTTTTGAAATATGCTTTGGATTTCAACCTATTGGCCAATGGTCATTTCCTATCTAACACCTCCAATGGTGGGAACCTTTGTGTCTACATAGAAAATATGTTAACAAAGCAACACACTTCATTGAGCACATCCAAAATACTCAGTGCAAGTAGATGAGATTCCATGAAAAGCCTTTCCAAAGTTCAAGAAGTGACATGACAAGGACTGTATCTTCAACAGCTTCTTAGTTGGGGACAATGTGTGGCTTCGTATTTAGAAAGAAAAAATCAAGGCCTCATATCTCAAGTGTATGTCACTACAATACATACCATATACCATCACTAATTAGTGTGGTTATAAGGCATTCAAGCTCAAATATCGACCCTACCTTGGGGTGTATCAAATCTTCAATGTTGAGCTCATATGACCTTATAGTCCTCCAATACCTTAGTAAATTACAACACAGTGAAAGCATTCAATGGAGATATATATGAAATTCAACTCACCAATGACCTATAATAAAGTCATTAATAAGATTATGTGCCATGCATGCCACAATTATAGGGCCTGCACCCTGTAACTCCTTGATAATACATAATAAACCTGGTGGATTAAATAGACCGTTTGAAATACTTGTGAGGATTAGATGAGTTGCAGGTCAACTTCCATTACCTATAAACCTACTTAAGGTGTATAATATAATTCCTATTTCAGTTTTGCACTAGTATGTATTTGACGGATTCCATGAGATAAAAAGAGTAATTTCTATGTGACCGATGAAAGGTCATTCCAAACCAATCTATTATAGATATTTCCAAGTAGATGAATTGTGTAATAAGTAAAGTCCAATGGGACAAGTATAACCTAGGATCTATTATCTGGGAGGACCCAAAGACCATGTGTCGACTCTCGAGATTACCCTGCACTTTTTACTAGACTATAACTTCAAGAAAAAGTTTCCTAAAGAGTGAGTGTATGTAATGCCCCACCTTTTGGCATTAGGTAGTTAGAACTCTAATTTTTACTCATCTCAGTAATTCATTTTCTTAGTATATGTTTGAAATCAATTAAACTAATGAATACATTTGATATGTGGACACATGAACCAATTTATGTGTTGACAATCTATAGTTTTAGCATTATATGTTCATGATTATGATAATTATGTGATTCCTTTCCAACATGTAAATCAAAATGTGAAAATTTGATGCATGGGTACCGGTTCAAGTTTTATGCTACGTATGTATATGGATGTAAAGCATGGTGTAACAAATATATGTTGTTTATTTGAACATCAATACATAAGATAGTTTATTTGAAAGTCTTAATCCCTGATTTCATTTGTAGATATGCACGTAATCAAGCATGCACAACCTTTCGGCCTACTCCAATATATACACTTCAAGTAATTTCAAAACACTAGATCTAAACTACTTTCAAGTTAAGTAATTCACCACCAACTCCTATATCTTTACATAACAAACATGCATAATAGTAACACGAGGAATTGGGAGGGAAAAAAAGTAGATCTATATTAAGATAAATGTGTGTACAATAAGAAAACCATACTTGATCTTGCTATAACACCTCCATCACTCGGATCTAGGTCCCTCCATACTTTTCGACAAGGACACAACTTCTCCTTAGTAAATGGATCTTGATCTATCACTATGGTTGCAATATCTAGAACACTATAGCATCACCACTCTCATGGCGAGACCTATCTAGAGAGCTATAAGGGCTCTCTCAAGAAGATAACCAAAGATCAAAGGATATTGGAAAGTCTCATCACAAATTTGACCAACATAAGGGTGAGAAACATAAATATAAATGTATCAATATCACCAAGAACCTCTCATTTGTAGGCTTAGATATTATTCATAACATATGGAGAGAGAAATCATGGCCCTATAAGTGTGTAGCCCCGAGGTGCAAACTTTATGAAAAGATCTTAAAGGGGAAACTCCTCTGAAATGGCCATAAGGAGATGTTAGGCCCCAAGGAGAAAAAGAATGAGATCAATGTCAAAATAGGCGATGAGGTGTAGCTCCTTCGTCTTCAACTTATCCCTCCTCCTTGAATATTGCAAAAAATCTTGGGAGAGATGGTATACTAAAAATTAACTTCTTTTACTAGTTGATGGTGTAGAACAAACTTCTTACCTATAAGAATCTAAGGAAAAGAGGAATACAAGTCACAAGTGTCGTCAATTGCGTTTGTTGAAAACCCATTGTAGAATGTTCATCACGACCATATTGAATAATATCACCCTCTGTATTCAAAGTATCCTCAAGTCTAACATCCAAAATATCCTTTGGAAAAGAAAGATCACACACAACTTCTGCCTTTGAAAAGGGTTCTAAAAACGTATCGATGATAGCGTAATCAAGATCATCAAAGCAAGTTATGGTCATAGCAAGCATAGGCCAAAATCAATCATTACTTCTCCACATAAAGCCACATAATATCAGCAACTATGTTTTAGTAGTCAAAGAGGCAAGTCAAATCCCTCATGAGAGAGTAATGCTTCTTGATTTCATTGTATCATTTTAGATATCTCATTATATTCTTACAATCCTGGCTAACTATATATCTGATTCGATTGACTGAAGGTACAACCAAACAGGTACCTATCAAATATTTATTCCTCGAATGAGAGAAGCTTAGGACAAATAGAGGGAAATGTGATTGCATCTAGTAGATATGATATGCGAACAAGGATCAAAGGTGAAAAAGTTAGAAGAAAATTTTGTAGACGCATAAAAAAAAATCTTTTCGAAGGAGGATCATGCTCTTATGATGATGAGAGCATAGGAGACATAGAAGTGCCACTCATGTATAAGAATCTAGTGAAACAATGGGTACCTAAGGAACTTCCTCCGTTAGACACTGAATTCATTGTCAAGAATAGTACATATCGCATTGCACTATCCTCCCTGCATGGCCTGGGACTATTTTCCATGGATGGAATAACTATAAAATACAATACAGTAACTAAATTGATGGACTATGTCGGACCGTGTTACAATTATAACGATTGGATGCGGCTGGTCTGGTACATGTGGAGTATGTGGAGATATGCACTCCCTGCAAATTATATATAGCTAATAAACAACGATAAAAATAAGGGAGTGACTATCTATATTGATGGAATGCCTAAAGCTTCTGACAATATCATAGGGTTTATAAACAACACATGACCCGGGACAAGAAACACACAACCGAATTACATATATGAGGGACGCGAAGAGAATGGGGTAGTCATGTGCACAATAAAAAAGATAGCTCTCGGGGAAGAGTTATTAGTGGATTACCATTTGAATTGAATAAAAACATCGAATAATAGTGTGTAGGTACTTATGCAACACCTCTTTAAGCAACCTCTACTTATTGCATTAGATTTTTTTTTATCTTTAACAATGTTTTAAATATTTCACGGTCCCAATTTTATAATAATGTGGGAGGTTGATTTTATTTGGGTGGCAATTGGTTTTTTTGTTATCTTTAACAATTTTTTAAATATTTGAGGGTTCTAATTATATTATAATGTGGTAGGATGATCGTGGGAAAGGGCCAGCCGTAGAACATGTAAATGATTATCAAATTCGACTTTCATTTTAAGTGAATTTTATTATTTGTTTATATAATTTTATTTGTGTGGCGATCAATTATTTCATTTGTTTATATAACTGAAATAACATTGATTTTATTGAAATTATATGTAGTCTACAAGCCATGTTGATCATGATTCCGCTGATGAGGAGGGGTTGTATTCAGCCCCTGATCCGATGGTATTGATAAAAAAAAAATCATTAAAGTGAACAAGGAACTTGCTAGCTTGTTAGACCGTCCAGATAAAACTCCTGACGTCCTAGAAAGAATCAATCTGATTATGTCACAACTTAACACATATAAGGTAATAACCATAATTTAAAGTGTTTCTTTTTAATGTACTCATATGTTCAATTATGAAAGTTGGTTTTTTAACTTTTACATTATCTCATGAAAAAACATTTTATTTATTAAAAAGAGATTTTTGGAGCATGTTCAGCCCAGTGTTGGTACTAGTGGCGTTGCAGAGACGCCACAGAGTCCTAACGCGGATCGTCATATAGCTGCTAGAGTATTGTTTACTTCTCCATCTTCCACACATTTAGATAGGATCCTTGACATGCACCGCCATGCATCCACACAACGGTCAGGCTTTGGAGGTGGTGACAGAGATGAGGTTGATGATGTGGTTGATATGGTTGTTTTTCCTGGATCTAGACGTGTGACCAGCACGGGGACCCTTCTGTGCACATTTTTAGTCGACGACAATGAACTTCCATTAAAAAAAATAAGACTCCCAAGTATTTTTTTCATATTTTAACTGTTTCATGTTGTTTATCTCATACATAAATCATCTAGATTATCATTTTTAAATTAATGATCATATCTTTTTGTGTGTAGGAAACAACCATTTTTATAGGCACCTGAGAGCAAGGTCTTTTTGATTTTGGGGGCAACCTTACGCATGAGGTGGAATTGCCAGAATTCCAACCTCAAAAAAAAACTTATGGATTATCTTGAAGACCAGACATGTTCAATAAAAAAGCGGTCACCTTTGTCGTGGGCGAATATTTAAAATATATGCAGGATGTTTATAGATGAAACTTGGCAGGAAACCCTAGGTATGAGCATCCTCCCTCGATTCTAGAGAGGGAGTGGAAGGCGATCATTGATAATGCAAAATAAAAGATATTGAAAAAATCAAGAGAAAAAATAACTGGTGCCCCAAGGTAAATTACAATATTTTGATTTAAATACCTTTAACTTTCTTTAGATCTAAATAAAAGTGTGGTATATAACATACTTGAAACTTTTGATGATAGGTTTCATGACACTTCGAAGGAAACCAAAGCAAGGATTTCCAAACATGGCCAACACAGGTGAGGCCAGGGCGGCTACTCAAGGTTATAGTCACGAATCGTAAGTACCCAAACATCTTAAGAATATTATTTGTATCACCTTACAAATTTTAGGTAATTGCAGCCAAAAACATTAAAAAAACATACTCTTATGAAATGCAAGGCGAGGACTTCAGAACTGAAACCACGGAGGTGTTGATGATTGCAACTACGTGAGACATACTCCAGGACACAAACCTGAGAGAGAGCCCCTGAGAGGGGTGTGCGGTTCCTATCTGAGACAGAGATGGAAAGTAGAGATGGCCTCCTCCTTACAAAGAGTTGAGAAGAACTCCAGATGATTCTCCTATCTAACGCAGTGAGAAAGGAGATCTGCAGAGATGGACGTGCATGTGGTTGAGCACAAGGTGAACGTGTGAAATCCCAAAGTGTTGGGTGCATCATCATGAGACAGAAATGAAGATGATGTATTAGCCTCCTCTGAGTATAGAGTTGATGAGAAACTCCAGATGACTCTCCTATGTAATGTGGTGGGAAAGAATATCTGTTGAGTGGACGTGCATGTGGACAAGCACAGGTGAATGTGATCCTAGTGGTTGAGCACTAGTGAAGAAGTGGTTCTTCTGTGTAATGCAATGAGGCAAAGATATGGACATCCCTATGGATGTGCCCCGATCCGGATTTATGAAGGAACACAATGAAATACAGAAATACACTTAAATGCAGAGATGCAACGGAAGTAAAACTTCATTTCATTAACAACAAATGACTGAAATATGCTTACAGACATAATGGAAATAAAATAGCTCGGGCGTTGGTAGCTTATCTCTGAGAAGAGATGTGGCGGCTATTGGCCTCTTAAATTTGTGTTACAATGAGGCTTGAAGGCCTATATATTATTGAGAAACAATGAAAAACCCTAATCATCCAAAAACCTAACCCTAGGAGATGAAACGCCAGAATATGGGCCCCGTTGGGGTAAATTGGTACATCAATTTCCTGGGGTCATAACTTTGGCATACTATCTTCGTTTGACACACATGATACATCGTTAGAAAGATCTATCTAAGGAATACATTGTTGACGACAAATATTGAGTACATAATGGACTCGAATATCGAGTCCAAAACGGGCTCATATTCATCAAAGCATTCATGCCCAAAAAATGTCGTTTATGGCCTCAAAACGGCTTTGGAAGTTCAGGACCCGAAAAACTGCTAAAAATAGTAAATTGTGCTACAATTAAGGAAACTAAAAAACTAAAAGAAACAATGGTGTGGGTCCAAGTGGAATAGGCGGGTGGCCACCAATATCCACATGGATCATGCCCCTAGTGGATGAGCACTAGTGGGTGTATAAGATCCCTTGCTATATTATTCAAGAGTCAGACATGCATGTAACCCTAATTGTAATGTAAAGGGTACAAGTTGACCCCACCTTAATGTAATTGATAATTAATCTAAAAGATAATTAATCTCGTTAATATTAATTATATTATGAGATATAGAGGTCGGCCCTGTTGTGCCAATGGACACTTTTGTTGACAAGTCAAGTCTAATACAAGTAAAGGTAAATTCCCCGTTGAGGAATCATATATTTTGTGTGAGTTTGGAAATTTCAACCAGTACACCTTCTTGGGAAAAGTGCGCACCTATCTTGGGCGCTAGTCTTCTAGGGTTTGAAAGCACACTCTTGTGTGCTAGGTTTTCTTGGTGGTGAAGTTATTTCTCTTGAAAAATATAGAAAAGGACTAGGATGGGTTTTCTTCCCTTGTTGAGAAGGGTTTCCTAGGATACTTCTTGTGTTCTTTTGCATGGTGTTTCTTCTTGTGATCTTGGTTGTTCCAACATTATTGGTTAAATACTAAAAATGGAATGAACTTCATGCTTAACCTTGATTATTGAAAAATCAACATGGTTTCAGAGCATGGGTCTTGAAGAACCAATTGCACAAATATCTTTCAACCATCCTCTCTCTCTTATGCAGAAACCATACGGCCCTCCTAGGGTTCCCATAAAATACGTACGACCTACTCTTCTGAGGTTTTTCAGCCCTTGAAACTTGGACGTGGGGCTAAAAAGGACATAGGTGTGTATGGCCTCCTTCAGTGCACCTCCAACAAGTCTCAAATTGCAATTCCGAGCATTTTGACTTTTTGGCCCTATGGTTTCTAGGGTTTCACTAATTTCTGCAAAAAAATTCATAATTGTGCTTCTACAACTCCTTGAAGGAGTTATTCAGCTTACCAGGGATATCATATCCTTCAAAGGCTTATTGTTGGCAGTCATAAGTCCAACAAAACCTAAAAGTTCTAGCCTAGCCTAGTCATTAGGTTTTCTAGCCTGGTTGACAAGGGTTTGTGAAGAATCCAAAATGAGCAAAATCATGATGGGAGGCAAGCTTGATGGTTCAAGCAAAAACAATTCTAGGAAGACAAGACCTTAATGAAATGAAGACATCAACATCTCAACACTCTCGGGTATGGTCCCTACCAATGATAATACTTGGTTAATTGATAATGGTGCCTCCAGGTATGCTACACATTAGAATATCAAAGATCGGGTATGTCTTGTCTTTATTCTTCTTTTTATGACTTCTTAAGGTTCCTTTTATTTATTTATTTGTACATTACCATCATTTGTGGGCCACTATGGGGCTAGTCATTCTATATAATGAACCACACCCAAGTATGTAACATATACAATTCCCTTTAGTTCATCATATCATATGATCCACACAACTAATCTAATACTTCAACTTGGTATTTTGTGGTTGTGTATAAGTAATCCCCTAGATATCATAGTATAAGCATAACCATAATTATGCAATAGAGTATTTTAAATGAATGAGATATAGATACCACTTCCGAGTAGAAGAACATGATAGATCGATGACTGGTAAGGAATAAGATAAGCACATGGAATCTGTACTAGTAACTCCATTGTATCATCTTAGAGTACTAGTATATCGAGTGTGATTGATTATGGAATATGTATTATCGTTTACATAACATGTATACTTTGTTGCTTGATATCAACCTTTGTTAACTAGTTGTGATTGTAATATTCCACTTACTTGTAAACAGTCATAGTAAAGATTATGTGAATAGCTTACGTGATTGGAACTAGTGTGTAAAGGGTTACAAGCTTATAACGAACTAAACCTAGTTTACATGTACTGGAAGATGGAATGAATGAAGCCCATTATAACAATGTTTAGCTTAGGACATAGGTGAAGTACAACCATTGTGTCTAAGGTTACAACATTGAGATTACAAAGAATGTATAGTAATAGTTACGACTTTCTACTTATACCATCTACTGGAGTAGTGATTCCATTGAATACAAGCTTCATTAGTGAATCTCATCATGTTGATTAACATGTGAAGCTATTTCCATATAAGCTCTAGTTTAAGCATGTGGCATAATCAATTCCATTAGTAACCTTCTAGCTTAATTACCTCATGTCCATAAGTAATACGGTTTCATATATTATGCATAATAAGTAGTGGGTTCACTATAGTGTACAAGCTTATAGATATGAGTACTAAAGCTTGTCTAATCAATGGGCACTTTGAAATTGAAATTGTAATAAGCTTCTTTGCATTATGAAACCCTGAGTCAATCTACCAAATATATCTGACTCAATAGAAGGACATACAATTGAAAACCTCGAAATAGTAATAGAAATTTGACTATATTTCAAACCAATAGCATTGATATCATGTTGGAGAACTAGGGAAATATACAGATCATAGAGCTAGGTATTCCAATAAGAGGAGGCATTTAAATATATTGTTACAACACTTGATCCTAATTGAGCATAGTTCAACATACATATAAGGATAAGAAACAAAATGATTTCCATACACAACACATATCACATTTTTATTTATAGATCAATGGTTAAGGTCATCTTATACAAAACCAAGATGTACCCAACTCCCTTCAAGTGGAGATGACAAGGTCCACTTAGATTGGTGAGAGAATATAATGAAGTCCTTGAATTCTACCTTGTTCTATGCACTAGTCATTTGCTTTGGTTTAACTAACCAACCAGTTGAATTCCATGTCAACCACTATGTCAACTCACCTAGTTGATTTTCAACTTTTCACTAACTATCTTTAGAATATCTAGAGGTGTGATAAACCTACATATGATGTTGTTCCAACATATATTAAAACAATACATTAGAAGTAATTTAGAATGACATGTTGTTTGAGAGTGGGAGTTAGTTATACCTTAGATATCAAAACCTACTCTACAATCAATTCTTCCTCCATAGTAGTAGAGGAAACATAAATTGCAACAATGTTAGTCACATCAATGGCGGATGGTACCATAATTGATGAAATAGTAGATCATTTTTATGGATGTGCAAGATTCAATCAAATAACTTAAATACTTAAAAATCAAAATTTGAATAATGATGCAATAAAACATATGAAACAAATATTACTTGTTAGTCGTGTTAGGGATTCAAAATGACCAGATTGATAGATGTTGGCATGTAATCACCATCAATCTGCATAGAAAACATTAGAATAAAATTTGGTATCTTTCCATACACTCATACAAATAGAATAACTCATTTGAATGAATATCCTTGGGCATTCACAACATTGTTAATCATAAAGTCAAGTGTTTTCCCAAGCAAGTGATGGAAATGGTCTCCCTCTTTAAACATAGCACTTAGACCTCTCAAAGTTGGCATTTATGCTAGTTTCCCAACATTCCAGTCTTGAGAAGGGTTGGGATATTTAGGATTTTGGGTTTASTTTTCTTCCTCTTAGATTGAAGGGTTTTGTATTTTATTTCTGGGATCCATGTTTTGACAGTTAGGATTTTGAAAATTAGTATTTCAAGGTTTTGGTTTTGATGATTTTCAATTGGAAACAAAAAAARAWGACTATTTATGACAAACATAATGTTTTTATTAAACACAAAAMATCATTCTAATATCAATAAGAAAATAAAGTGAATGATTTTAGGAAAAATAAAAAGAAATAACCCTACCTCAATAATGTTTTCCACAACAATGAAATTGTCTCCATCCTTATTTACTAGGAATTATTATCTAATGTTCATCCACTGAAATGATTTTAGGACCAATTGGATGGTCAAGTCATTGAGGGATGGTCGGTTGGCATTCTCCAAAATGGCTTTGTGTCCTTTCTCCTTTACATTTTCTCTCCCAGAAACATGTTAAAATGAGAAAAAGATAGATCCCTTTGCATTTTGTTTTTTAATGTATAGTGTAAACACTTATAAGATATAATACATATGTGTCTTATAGTGCATCTGCATTATATCATGTCTACGTTCCTTTAAGCCTTATCATTTCCCTAGTGAAAGTCTCTACATCCCTAAGGATAACCAACCAAAACATATTTAAATTATATATTTGTGTAACAATGGTACATTTTAAAAATCAATGTTGACCCAAATTAGTGGACTCGACATTATGTAGAGGCCATAGAGTGAAATCCTCCATATGCTAGCGCCATTCCTTAAATTAAGGTATAATAGATCATTTTTCAAAACTTTGGAAATTTCAACTTACTATCTTTATCTATTCTTCTATATTACAAGCATCATATTTTCCTACATAATACATCTTTCTTGGGAAGGCTCAAAATAGAAATAGGTTTTTTAAAATTTAGCTTAATTTTGAATGGAGATCCTTTAAGAAGATAGGGTTTTGAAGTTGTTATTTAAAATGACTATACCTTCTTCATTATTTCTCAAGACCACTTTTATGACCCAATACATAAATGACATCACCATTCTACATTTGATGTGTAATATCCCTATTTTGATCGTTTAGATGACCCAATACATAAATGGCACCTCCACTCTACCTCAAATGGAATTGGTGCAACTACAATCTAGAAAATAGATTAAGAGAAAAACATATCACAAGACCATATCATATAACCATTGATCACTATTCATACATACATATTGTTCCTACATATCTAGTGTGAAGCATATCACTTGACCTGGAATTAGAACCAAGTTACTAGTGACCCATATGTTATGGAGATATTGTAATTGATAACCCTCAAAGGCACTCTCTTGCATCAATCTTTATTATTAATTTTTTTTAATAGATATATTTTGTCGCTCTTGCGATGAATAAGATCATCGATAGTATTGACAGTTTGTCACAACTATTGAGGCTTCATCGCTCTTGCGACAAACTATCATTATCATCGATGATACCTTATCCTTGAATAGTTCGTCGCAAGAACTACTATGGTCATCTCTCTTGCAATGAGCACCCTAGGTTGTCCCTCTAGCGATGAGCTCCCTAGGTCTTCATTCCTACAACGACCTCCTCCGACCGCCACTCTTGCGATGACCACCATAGGTAGTCTCACTTGCGACGACCTCATCTGACCGTCACTCTTGCGACGACGACCTCCTCTGACCGTCACTCTTGCGACGACCACCGTAGGTCGTCTCGCTTGTGATGACCTCCTTGGGTCATCTCTCTTGCGACGATATCCCAGGTTCATCGCATTTTCCACAACATGTGAAGTGATGTTTAGGGGACCCAAGATTTGTCGCAATCTCCACGACATAAGGTCGCAAGAGCGTCGAAATGGCTGTCGCAAAATGACCCAAATTTACTAGTTTTTAAAGAGTTTAAGGATCTTGTTGACAATCAAACGCAGAAAATAATTAAGGTATTGAGGACAGATAATGGTAAAGAGTTATACAAGAATGAATCTGAATAATTCTGTAAGAAGTACGGTATAGAAAGGAAAAAGACTACTCCATATACACCTCAACATAATGGAGTTACAGAAAGGATGTACAAGACATGGATGGAAAAAGCAAGGTGCATGCCCAGTGGTGTCGGGTTAGGGAAATAATTATGGGCAGAGGCAGTGGGTACTTCATGTTACCTGGTCAACAAATCACCCTCATATGTGTTGGATGACAAGACTCCACAAGAGGTATGGACCGGTAAGAAACCTTCTCTCGCACATCTCAAGGTATTTGGTTGTGAGGCCTATGTTCATGTTCCAAAGAAAAACAGGAGTAAGCTAGATAAGAAGGTTGAAAAGTGTATCTTTATTGGGTATAAAGATGGTCTGAAAGGTTATAAGCTTTGGAACCCAGAAACTAAGAAAGTTGTGTATAGTCGAGATGTGGTATTTAGAGAAATGAAGGATGTTGTTAAACATGAAGTCATACCAAGTAAGGAAGAAACATAGAAAATAGAGTTTGATTTAAAGGATGATGAATCAGACTCTACAGAAAAACAGGAATTGGAAGAAGAATATCCTCATACTCCAGTATTGAGGAGATCGGTTCGAGAACGAAGGCTATCGGAAAGGTATACTCCATCTGATTTTTGTTCAAATTTTGCTTTGTCTATCACTGATGATGATCCTAGATCTATCAGGGAGGCAGTGGATTCAGAGGATGGAAAGCTCTGGAAAAGGCCATGGATGAAGAAATGGCATCCTTTGATAAGAATGAGGCTTGGGATCTAGTGGAGTTTTTGACTAGAAGAAATCCCATTGGCAACAAATGGGTATTTAAAAAGAAGTTGGATGCAGAAGGTAAAGTGGAGAAATACAAAGCTTGGTTAGTAGCAAAGGGTATTCCCAGGTTGAGGGAATTGATTTTGGTGAGATTTTTTTCTCATGTTCCCAAGTTAACTTCTATAAGATTTATGTTATATGTTGCTACTACATTTGATTTTGAAGTAGAACAGATGGATGTGAAGACATCATTCCTGCATGGGGATCTGGAAGAAGAAATCTATATTAAGCAACCAGAAGGATATGTTGTGAAGGGAAAGAAGGAGCTGGTATGCAAGTTGAAAAATTCCTTGTATGGTTTAAAACAATCACCAAGGATGTGGTATCAAAAAATGGATACTTATATGACGGGACTTGGCTTCACAAGAATCAAAGAGGACGACTGTGTGTATTTTAAATTAATTGGTGATCATTTGATTTATTTGGTCTTGTATGTGGATGACATGTTGTTGATAGGAAACAACAAGGATATTATCCAGGATGTGAAAACTCAGTTGTCCTCTAAATTTGACATGAAGGATCTTAGTGCTTCAAATTTCATTTTGGGCATGGAAATTAAAAGAGTTCGGAAAAAGAGGAAACTATGGTTAAATCAAAGAAAATATGTCGAGACAATATTGCAGAGGTTTAATATGCAGGAATGTAAACCAGTCAAGGTCCCTATTCCTGTTGGTGTAAAGTTATCTACGGATCAGTGTCTCAAGACACACGAAGAGGAGGAGGAGGACATGTTCCATATGCGAGTGAAGTTGGCAGTTTGATGTATGCAGTGGTCTATACTAGACCAAACATTGCACATGCAGTGGGATTTTTGAGCAGGTATATGTCAAAACTAGGGAAGGAGCATTTGACAACAATAAAAAGGGTTTTCGGGTATTTGCATGGCACTGCTAGATATGGATTTTGCTACCAAGGAAGACTAGGACTGAACATAGTGTTGGACATACATGGATTTGTGTTGGACCCTCAATGAATCACTTGTGAGAGTGGGTTTGACAAGGTATGTGAATACCATGTAAGACTCCTCATGCATTTCACAGGAAAGAGACCCCTAAACTTACCTTTTTACCTGGATGAAAGCTTAGGTAAAATGGAAGATAATGTCCAAGCCAGGGCTGACCAACTTAAGAGTAACTTGTTTCACTTTTCCTTGGTAAAGATGCTAGTGTTTTAGGAGCTTAGAAAATTGAACATGGATTGGGACTCCTTCTTGGCCTTAGTAAATGATTGGAATTCATCCTTGATAGATGATCACTTCATATAGTTAATGCATATGTCATGTTTTAATAATTGCAAGTCCAAAATTCACCCTTGTGAGGTGCTTTGTTCATTGTAGTCAGCCTTTATGTTATTTATTCTAAAGTTTCAATTGAGAATTCATCCTTATTAGATGCTCTTGTTTGTAATGGGATTTTCTTATTTATGTCTTGCCATCATCTGAATATTGTTTATTGCTGAAAGATATGCTTACTTTTCCTTTGTTCCCTCAGGAGTACATAGTTGTGTTAATCTTCATAATATATATCAGAATTTGACTCCATTGCTCAGTGGAATATACACTCAGCCCTTCCCCAATCTTTTAAACTTGAATTTTGACAGAAGATCTAGCCATTGCACTGATTATACAACTAGTTACTGAGGTAACATTGGGTGACTGAGTTGCATAAGAGATCCCTCTCTGAAACTGGAAAGGATAAATTCTAGTTTCCAAGTGGTTTGTGGTTACCTCTGGGCTTATTTGATGCAGCCCAAAGAAATTATAGAGTCATAACAGTAAGTATGGTGGGAACAGACGAAGACTCTTCAAGGATCCATCCAATAGCAACCTATCCTAAAGGGGATCAACTTACTAGGGCACCATGTCACCCTCCCAGGTTTAAACAACGCAAGCAACATAAATTCCAAGCAAACGTATGAAATCAAGAAAGAATCAATACAACATGTTCAAGTGCTTCAAATATCAGAGTGATACATATGATGATACCCAGACTCATTACCTCATGGAGCAAGACCCACTACCGCTCAAGACCAAGCCGGTGTGATGGAAGTTGTTGTTGACGATATGTGGACTGAACTGATGGAAAATGGGGGCCCTTTGGGGCTATGCTCAGATCGTCTGATTCTTGGCACTCCATGTCTGGGACCTATGGGCCTCGAGACACGATCTCCTTAGTTACCCCTAAGATAGGGGGTAACAATACCCTTGTTTGGAATTTTTTTCACACTCATTGGACTATTCTTCACCAACTTATGTACACAGGATTTTTTTTATCATTTTACTAAAAAACTTGGATAATTCCCATGAGTATGTAGTGAGAATCTCTATCTTATGAATTTTTTTTTGTTTAATTTTGTATAGACTTGTCAATAGGAAGTATCATGTAAAAAAGGAGGGGAAACAATTCAAGTCCTTGTAAAGGATAATCTCTATTTTTGGGAGTTTTGGTCAAGAGTAATCATGCTAGAAACACTAGAATCTGTAGAAGATAGAAGTTAGGGGATTTTGGGACTCTTTCTATATGCATATGAGAATAGGTAAATTTGTATCTCTTTCTTAATTTTACTTTTTTCACGAAAAAATAATTAAAAATATAAAATCGTAATTTTTTTATATAAATTAAAACTGCATTCTTTGTATGCCTTTCAACATTGCATATATCCATAAAAGGACACCCATACACATTATAAAACAAGATAGATACAGTCTCTCAAACAAGCCTCTTTGGACTCCCCTAATTCTCATAGGCTAGGTATACTTACAATTATAAATCCTCGTGATAAACCATAAACAAAGGTTCTCCCACCGCAAATACATGTCATAAAAAAAAACTTTCAAAAAAGAGACCATCATTGTTGATGAGTTCTTCATAACAAAAATCAATTTCTATTCCACATTACAATATCTATCCCATTTATCCAAAATAAAACTAGCAAGTTCTAATAGCTAATAAAAGGAAGGATGTTCATATTCATGGGAGATTCCCTCCTCTTCTTCACAAATTTGCCATAAATGTGTAGCCAACAACAATCATTCCTTTGATAAATGATCCACCGATTCATTTTTTCCTTGTATAAATGTTTAAAAGATATGTCATTAGACATATATTTTAAATTTTGAATCTCCTCGACGATGGTTCTTAGCATAAAGTTCTCCATAGCATTTGTCCCCAACATCCAATTTATTACAATTTGTGAATCGTTAAAGTTTTTAATATTAAAAGCACTTTTTTAAGCTACCAGAGTAAGAGTTAACTTTAAAGCCATTAATTATGAAATGGTGTTGGATCCCCTACCTAATCCAACTTTAAACTTGATGTTATGGGAGTCCTTTAAGTAGATAACCCATGCAACACCACTTACGTGAGCATCATATACAGAAGCTCCATCAAAGAAAACTCAAGCCCTAGATTTGTCAACCACCTATTCAATTACTATCCTTGGGGATTTTTTGAATTTTGTCTGTTTAAAACTTTTTAAGATGCTTGTACCTTGAGAGGCACATCGTAAAGGTGGAACTAACTTATCCTCAAACAAACTTGCATTTTTTGCAAGCCAAATTCCCCAACCAATAATAAGAGGTAATTTTGTGTAACACTTTGATGCTTTATTCACACACTAGACCCTTAAGCATTTCCCAATAGTATTCCTACTCCAAGCATCTTTAAATCCTAGAGTGCTCTCCACCTCCTTTCAAACTTGGACAATATATACATGAGATATAAGCAAATGAGCAATGGATTTTTCGTTATCCTTACATAAAGAACATTTATTTGGGCCAAGACAATATATTCTCTAACCTACATCCCATCTTAAGACCTTGTTATTAAGATCCATCTAGATAAAAATATGAGACTTCGATGGGAATTTGAACACAGTTATCCACCACCATTCAAAAATTTCCACATCTAGATTTTCACTCAATGACTTATACCCTAACTTTGGAGTGTGGTAGCCCAAGTATGGGTTCTTAAACTAGAGAAATATTCTCCCTTCATCCTTTAACCTATCATGGCTTGTACGAAGACTTGCCAAATAATCTTCCCACTCCCTAGCATGATCACCATGAAGTATGAGCATTTCTATAGATTTCCATTCTTGCCTCTACATCGAAGTGTTCTCTGGAACAACCACCTCATATAGTTTAAAATATCCATTCTTAATATATAGTGCATTAGATTCTTGGAGAGTTTAAAGGATACTCCACAACCAACCCAAGGTTCTTCACCAAATCCAAGCTTGCTCCCTTTACGAACGTTCCATACTAACCATCTACCAATCAAGAAAAAGAAAGAACCATTTCTTTCCATATTAGAGATACATGGTGACTCTACTTATTTGGCCTTCTAATCTAATCCTCAATGACATTTGGCTCAATGTATTTTTTACAAACTACTTTACACCAAAGACCTTTCCCAAATACAAGACCCCACATGCATTTTAATACCATTGTCTTAGCAAAAAAATGAATATCTTTTAATCCCAAACCACCCATGTCTTTTGGGAGGGCAAGTTTCTTCCACTTAATTAGCACAATATCTCTTTTTTGTTTGTCCCTCAACTAAAGGAAATGAGATATGCGCTTTCTTATCTTTTCAAGAACAATTTTTGGAATCATGACAAGCGACGTCTAGTATATCGAAATTGCTTTTATCCCATATTTGACCAAGACCAATTTGCCACCTCAAGATAACCAATGATTATGCCATACCTTGAGCCTTTTTCCACTTTTACAATCAACCAATCCCAATCTTTAATGCCATAATCATTTAGTTTGATGTAAAACCATAACTACTTCAAACCTCTTTGAACATCGATCTGTTTGGAATGGAAACAACTGATAGTAACATCTAATATCATCGTCACTTATCCCTATGAAATAAAAAATTGACTTACCAAAATTTATCTTTATCCTTTTAACAATTCAATACCTCTCTCGTAATTCCCTCATCATCTACTAAAATGTATATTTTCTATCATCTCAAATGAAAAAAATTGATTTTGTTTTTTATTTATTTATTTGTGGAAAAAAGTACAAGATTTTTACATCTTATTCCCACCACTAAACCACAATTAGACAAATATAACCTCGTACTAATTAGAGTAAAAAAACTAAAGAGTGGGGAGGTTTAACAATACCAAAGATTTTGGAGCTTATGCCAAGATGTCTTGTGACAACATTGTGGACTATTCAGGGGATATGTTGATAGAGGCACGAATCTATTGTGATGGGCCTAGCTATCAGTCGAGGCATGTGAAAGATGTAATCAGAGTGGAAGATGTGAATTTTTGATAGGTGATCTAGCATGCAATCTACAATGGAGGATCATTGAAAGAGATCGGTCTGGAAGGTGGAGCAAAGGGGAGTCTTGTAACATCCCCACTATAATTCATAGTTTAATTAATGCTTATGTGGATATAATATGTGGCTACAGCCAAGCGATGTAATATGTAAATTGTATCTCTATGTTTTAATAATAACATGTGATGTCAGTTGCTAAGGGGGCATGGACAAGAGATGGGGGTTGAATTAATCCATAAGAGGGGGAAGTGTTTAGGATAATGGCTAAGAGGGGTCCAAGGAGGAAATACCCATGTATATTAGTTCAACCCATTTTTCCTAAAATTGTCATTTTGTATATGAACCTTCCATTTTTTTATTGAGTGTTCCCAAAGACCTTCCATGTGTCAGCTAATGTGGTAGAAGAAAGACGTGTATTGCCATGGTGGTAGGTACATGTTGGGTGGGATGATAGTTGAAAAATGATGTGGAGCCATGTGGTAGACCAACTATAAGTCCCACGAAACCACGGTAAGATCTCAGAAATTGTCTAAGTCATAAGTATCGGTAGGGCAGATGGGTGGATGGAGTTCTAAGAGTAAAAGAAATATGGGATCACTCAAACTTGTGGTAAGAAGTGGAAAATCAAATAAGTCCCAAGATGTCATGTAGGTCATGAACACGATGAAGGATCGAGGTTATGTGAAGTAGTGAGGTAGCCCTGCAGACCCGGGGACCAGAGACAAAATCTTGAAAATCAACTAAGTACCAAGAGTGGATCGGTCGGACGGGGTCGCAGATATAAGAGTCGAGAAAGTGTTGTAGGCCTGTTGACCGCGATGAGATCTGAAAAAATGAATAAGTATGGAGAATTTATTGGGTAGCTAGGAGGTCACCATGTGTCACAGATCGGACGGCCAGAGAGTGAGGGATCCGATGAATCATGATGTATCATAGACCTACGGAGAAAATAATGGAAAATAATCTAAGTACAAAGTGAGTGCGGCGGAACTTGAGGGTACAAATTGGAGAATGCAAAAACCCGAAATGAAGAAGAGATATGACTTAGATCCGTGGTGAATCAAGACAGATCAACGGTGTAGATCTAATCAAGAAATGATCAGACGGTTGTTGAGCATTGCTACTATGTTGCATGTGCTAATGAATATTCATTCACTGTTTTCCACCATAACTTTAAGCTCGAAGCTCGGATTGGAGCAAACGAATAGTCGTTGGAAAGGTCTTCAGGACTAGAAGAGATCAATCATCCCGGAATTTTGATTTGGGCATTATATTTTCTTCAAAAGTGATAAAAGTGAATTATGTAGAACCAAAAGAGTGAAAATTGCAACTCGTAATTTTTGTAACTTTTCGCTTAGAACTCAGATTGAGGCATGAGGACAATCATTGGATAATTATTTTGTAAAAGAAAGCTTTTAATGAATCCTAATTGGAAGTAGTGCATTGATGCTATGTTGAGGGTTCCAAGATCCCTTTAACTCAACGGCATGAACCAAACCTGCCTTAGAGTCCTAATTAGACTTTGCAGCGTTTGATTGTGGAATGGTTCTCCATATCTCACGATCTAACTTATTTATCGATGGGATTTACTTGGTGATTGACATGATATCTTCCTATAAAATTTCCTCCTTCAACTTAAACGTTCTCTTTTTGTCTTTTCTTTTATTAGATGAGTCTGATAAAATGATGTGTTCTGGTATAAACCAACTGATAGAAGGGATTCTTAACTACTGAAGAAGGTTGAGCTTGGGATAACCCTTGTGCTCAAGCATGCAGACAAAGATATTCACACCTATTACGAGCCTAGTACTAATACGTTAACTTGTTGGTATTTCATCATTGACTGAGATACAATTATCATAAGAAAAATACGCATGTAATAAGATGATGGCAAGAAAAATAGTTTCCTTAGTTCTAACATTAATCACACATTAACACAATGATTTGTTTTCCATCATTAAGAACAAGAACTGCAAAAAATATTGAAACAAATAACTTATCAATAGATTCATAAACTCTTACTCGTTACAGCATCAATTACTGAAATAAAGTTGGAAGTAATTCCTCCTCAATCCAATCACATAATGTCTTTGATGAAAAACAGATTTTTGTCTCTAGTCCTAAAAAAGACTTTTCAATTAAGGTTGTTCAGAAATAGTTCTTTACAATTCCAAAAAGGAGGGTCTTTTCCCAAAACCATCAACCCTTGCTAAAAGGTCAATCCATTTATTTATAAAGAATCACTAACTAAAAATAGATACTACAAGTTTAAGTTAAGTAAAACAAAATATCTTCAAGTGGCGCTTGATCGCTTTGTTCTCTTAGAATCATCTCATGGTTTTACTAGAGTGGATGACTCTTCTCATATTTCGACCACTTGACGAAGGGATCCTCACATGTGTTGGCATGGGGGAACATGTGTTGGTCCATCGGGGCTGAAAGAATTTCCTTCACTTCTACTGCTCGTTCACTATGTTTGACTATTTTGACACTCAATCCTTGCAGAGTTGCACGTGCCTTGATCAAATGCTCCATAAATTGTTGTATTTGACTTGGCGCCATGCTTGCCACCTGTGTGATTTCTAACGCCCATGTTGAGTCTTGTTCTGCATGTTGCTTGACTATGTCATGCAGGTCAACAAAGTCTTAGGGTGTGCCGAATTCTGGGAGGCCAATGCCTTTCATCTCCCGATTAATATTTTCCCAGTTTTTTTCGCACTCGGCCCACTTCTTTTGTATCTCCCATTGAGATTCTTGGGCCATCCTTACCCAGTATTCAACTTCTTTCCTAATTCAAGAGATGTTGTTATCCCTTAGCACTCGAATACCGTGCTCTTTTGCATCTCGTCCCTTTTGTACCACTATTATGTAATCAATTATTTCTACCCATTTGTATGCCTTTTCATACCACCTTTCCATGTCCTTGCAGGTTACCAGTGCCATAAGCATATATTCTTGGAAATCGGCTATACCTGCAGTGAAAAGATGTCGTTCGTCTGTGAACTTTGCATAAGCATCCTGGAACTCACTCCTCAAAAACATCGTGGCCTGCGTTGAGTCTTGATAGTATTTTTCCAAATGGTGGAGATTCTCCAACTCCTTTAGTGCAACAGACAGTTCCTTTTCATCTCTCCTTGCTCGATCCAACGTAGTATCCGTGATAGCCATCCCTGCGCCAATGAGCTCAAATGTCTTTGCATGTTCTATACTGAGCATCTTCTCCTTCGTGGTGATGAGAATTGAGCTATCCGGCGTGAGACTTATCTT
Organism: Picea engelmannii; assembly: GCA_009831015.1. NCBI lineage: Eukaryota > Viridiplantae > Streptophyta > Pinopsida > Pinales > Pinaceae > Picea > Picea engelmannii. The sequence continues at coordinate 38,138 of ML813984.1, read as the reverse complement.
CTTGGTGGTCCTCTTCATCATAGCTTTCCTCTTCCTGTCATAAGCGATCGCCTATATATCGGCGACCTCATCAACTGGCTTGTGGATTTGTTGTTCTCCCCGGGTTAGAGTGTTTCCTAGGCTCCCTGATATGTGTATCTTTTATAGGATTGGATACTGGACTTCTTTCATACACTCTGATGGCATGACCTTCGTTTGTTGTTCATCGGCTGGTGAGGTATCGACCAAAATTGAAGAACCATGGATAGGCTCATTACTTACTTGGTAATCGGCTGTCGAGATGTCAATTTCTTGTTGTTGAACTTCCTCTTTTTGACCACCTTATCCTAGCTCATCCTTCGAGCTGTGTTTTGGGGTCTTCGACAGGTCAAGCAACTCAGTGTCTAAGACACTTTCAACCCTATGGTCACTATGCAAAAAGTTTTGAACTGAAGCATCGATACTTCGGGAAGATGTTTTCTCATGTTCCTTCTCCTCTGTAATTAGTATCGGAGTTACCAGGGAGACCTCTGAACTCTCTTCATCGTCATAAATAGTTATTAGGTCAAACAGGGGGTTTGGCACACCTATTTCACCTGGCATTCTTGAAACCTCAGGTTGGTTTGGAATGGTCACCAATGATCTAATATGTGGTGATGGAACTCTAGAGTTTTCCAGACCGGTGATTTCCTCCAGTTGTATTGACTCTAAGTCCCCTGACTCTTCTCTAATTGTGATTGGGTAGTCTGAGGGGATACTAATCATTTCTATGAGCTTAGGATCATTCTTTAACTAGTCAATGACTCTCCATGATCCTTCTAGTAACATCAACCCTCTCCTTTGTGCCTCTGTGGTCTCTGCTACTCTGATTTCTTCTCTAACCTTGAAAGCTTCTTGAGTCGACTACTCTATTGTCTCAACATGCTCATCCATGCTCATAGCTTTGAACCTGGTCATGTTTGGGTTGGCTTTCCTCTATAATACCTCCTCCCACTCCTGAGCGCATTCTGTAAAAATTTCATCCTCAAACTTGTCATGCGCGTATGGACAACACGATGATACTTGTGTAGTGTGTTGGAGGACCAGGCCTTTACGGTAATGCTTGCGAAACCAGCCTGTCGGGAACCTAAATTCAAGCTGACTCAAATCTTCTTGTTTGGCTTGATCAGTGTATTTCACTATACAAAACCCCACATGAAGGTCGTAGGGTATAAATGCTTGTTTCTTGTCCTTAACTAATGTGGCGTTATAGCCCTTCAGGATTGTCTGATAACAGATTTCTCCTACAATGAGTCAGTCTGGGACATGAGTAGGGAGTAAATGTTGTGCTATGGTGGCCCTGAACACCCTAATATAGGTTGTTTTTTCATCTAGATACTAGTGGCCTACCTTCAATATCATTTTCTTAGCTGCTACAGACAACCTTGGGCATTCCTTTTTAGATAAGATGAAATAAACTCGGGCGATGAATTCATCGCAAATAAGGGCGTAAAATTTTTTGTACTTGTTCTCCCATAAGATGCTAAAGTAGACACGAACAGGAATCTATGCAACGTGCCAACTCAAATTCATCCCTGCGAATACATTCCTCGCGCATATCACATCTAGCAAATACGAGGCCATGTGAAAAGCGATTGCTTCTCCTTCTTTTGGCGTCTGAGCCTATTGTACACTTATGCTCAATTGCTTATAGATTATTGCTCCCCAGTTGAAGCTACTCCAGGAGATCGCCACAGTGTATTCCAAGGGCATCCATGCTTCCGAGAACTTGGAGTAGTCCTTTTCTCCATGCAGTCGAAAGATTAGAGCCATCAAGTAGATATATGACTCCCTCATATTCATTGTCCTATACCAGTTGTAGCTCCGGTTTGTAAATTTTTTGTCCTCCTTACACTAGGAAGCCATTAACCGATTGGCATCATCTAACTCATAAAAACCGACCATGAAGTTTGTGTTCAACCGCTCCTCTGGGTCCCTAATTTTGTAGTACTTTTGAACCTCTATTGGGAGAACAATTATGACACATTGATCCAGAATGGATCAAGGAACCAAAATGGGCCGAGGAAGGCATAAAAATAAAGGTTCTTAGAATGGTTTCAAAACGGACATTTGCATAGGCCTTGTCGATATGAACGAAATGCAACTTGAACGGGCTCAAACGGACACCGTATGCGAAAGATATCGCAGTCTGTTCATTTTGTCAAACATGCAAAAAAAATGTTGACTGTATAGTCCATACAGTCTGTATAGTGCTGACCTGGCAACTGACTGTAGAGGTCGTATGGTCGTACAGTGAAGTGGCAGGTACAGTGGCATTGACTGAGCAATTACAGGTGGACGAATCATCGTTGGACCCGTGGCATTTATTTGGCAAGTGTAAAGGTGCCACGTGGCCCAGTCATGGGTTGCCACATGGCAGCCATTCATTGGTTGATTAGTTGGGAAAAATTGTATGGAGTTCCAGGGAGTCAAACCCTTGACCTTTGGTCCGGGTCAGCGCGTTTTGGCAGGGCCAAGCTAGCCAGCCTGCCCACATTATCACTTGATAGCTATGGGCTAAAGCGTATATTTAAAGTTTAAACATTGTAATTTTGGGCGGACTAAGGGTTGGGGCCTAGCCAAAGCCCCGACGCGAAACACTCCATATGATCCTTTGATATGTGACCCTACAGTTTAAACCTTTGGCATGGAGTTGTTTGGCATAGCCCCCGGTTTCAGCGTGACCACACATGACCTCCACCATAAGACCCGTGTGCTATACGGTTCGCGCGGATTGTTGGGGATAACGCCCGGTCGACCAGGCTAGCCTGCCGACCAGGGTGCATGACTAGGGGCCAGGGATAAGACTGCATAGGCACGTGGAGAAATAACTAGGCCACATGGGCCAAGCACATATGACCAAGGCCAAGAAATCAAGGGGGGCAACGCACAATTTCTAGCGCTTGCCCACATGGAGTGCGCGCATATTCCCAGGGGCCTAGAGAAAAGGGGATGTACCCTTTATTTTCCCAAAAGTGGGTTTTCCACTTTATTATAAGATTTTTAATTGATTTTTCAACAGTTTTAAGAGATTTTGGTAATTTTTGGAGGATCCTTTTGAGGCCATATCTTGGGGGGAAGTTGGGAGGTTGATACCCACTTCGAGCCTATATAGACCAAAGGTTCTTGAAGCCAAAGAGGGAGGTTTGGAACAGGAAAATGCTGAAGAATTGTTGAGTCAAAGCCATTTTTATGTAGGGAAGCCATTGAGGAAAGCACCTTTGCGGGCCATTTTTGGGAGCTTCATTCATCCATTTTCAGTGCCGTCAATTGTGACAAGTTCTTGAGATTTGGTAGAACACAACCATATCAGTTTGTAAGCCATTTGGCACTGTTATGATGTACTTTTGAATATTTGAATAGAAATAAGAAAGCCTCACCCACTGAGACAAAGGCCCAGAGACGTAGGCAAGATTGTCGAACTCCGTTATCACTTTGGTGTTTATGGTTTATTGTTTATTCATGATTATTTCTAGATCTGTATATTACATTATCGCTGCTATGTTTCGTCATTAATTCTTCCTATTTCATTAATTTCCTAAATGGTAAAATAAGTCATGCTTTAAAACTCAACCATTGTCGTTAAAATATCTTTTCAGATCAAGTGGTATCAAAGCTAGTTGACGGTTGGTTTTTGAGTTTGCATGATTACTAGGGAAAAGATGAATCATGGTGAAGGCGAGCTTGTTGAAGAGAATCCTAAGATTGGATCAAGAAAGAGAACTTCTCAAAGTGAGAAGATGGCATCGGAAGAGTGAATTTCTCATGATGAGAAATAGTTTCGAAAGACTTTATTCGCCATGTCAGAGATTATGAAGGTTCTATATGAGGATTACTTGGAACGAAAGAGACCGATTCTAGGTGAATATTGAAAGGTCAAAAATGAATAAGGAGAGGATCCTCCTCAAACTCCTCCTTCACCTCCTTCTTCTCCATAAACGTCTTCTTCTTCAAGCTCAAGTTCTAAATACACTGTAAGAAAACATTCCCATAAACATAAAAATGAAATGCCTTTACTTAAGCTTGATGTGAAGTTTGAATTACCTATGTATGATGGTGAGGTCAATGCAGAGAGGCTTGATAACTAGGTCATATAGATGGAGGTTTATTACAGTGTGCAACAAATCAAGGACGAGGCCACTCAAATCAAGTTGGCATTGCTTCGACTTGCAGGCACATCACTCATCTGGTGGCAATGTAAGTTGCAAAATGGCACGTAACAAGTGGGTAATGTATTTCCATCATTGCATGTTTTTATTTTTGCACTTAGAAAGAAATTATATCCTTTGGGTTATAAATAGAAAGCCTTAATTGAATGGCAAGGTATTAAACTAAGAAAAGGACAAACGGTGCAAGAATACACAGATGGATTTCGTAAAATGGCATTGATGTTAGATATTCCTTTACATACCCAAGAAACTCTTATGAAGTATATAGGAGGTTTACCTACACACATTTGTAACATTGTATTTATGTTTGGACCTACTAATCTTGATGAGATTTTTGTTCAAGCAACATGCATTGAAGCATGGAAAATGGGAGTCGGTGTATTAGGGGAATCATCTTCGAGAAAAGAGGACAAAAGCAAGTGAAATGGAAAGAAGGAAAATCCAGTGGCAAGCAAAGAAGAGAAGCCCTCTTGCAAGCATTGCAAGAAAGAAGGGAACGATGAGGACCATTATTGGCAATTGCATCTCGAGAAGAGACCATAGTGGTTCAAAGAAAGGAAAGGGAGCCAAACAGTTGCAGCAGCAACATGACCAACAGACCTGGGATCGGATTCAGGTGATGAATCTAAAAATTTTGCGGTTGTTTTGACAGGTAAAATTGGTGATGGATTTGATTCTATAAGTAAATTGTTTCACATAAGGGTCATTATGAGGCATACGAAGGTCGACACATTGATAGATAGTGGATCTCAATCTAACGTGATTTCAAAGGAATTGGATAAACAATTGGGATTAAACGCTCATATGCATCATAAGCCTTACTCACTTAAATGGATAAGAAATAATCATAAATTGCACATAACAAAGCAATGCACATTAAAGTTTGCAATTTCATCTAAGTTTGTGGATGAGGTAACATGTGATGTGGTGCCACTCAATGAATGTGGAATAGTCGTAGGCATTCCTTATTTGTATGATCGCAAAGAAATCTTCTACAGGGAACATAATCAATATCCCTTAATCAAAGCAGGCAAAGAATATGTTGTTCATGCTCCTCATTTAAAAGCAAATCAATCTCTTCAAACAATGGAACAGTTAAGAAAGGCAGCTCAAGCAAGCAACCCACCTATAATTGCTTCAAATCAAGTAATTGACCTTAAGCAAGAACAAGAGATGATTGTAGAATGGAAGATCATTCACACTTTGCTTCAAGATAAGATAATGTCGTGCAAGTATTACAAACATATTAGCTCATTTGCAGTCATATTTTTGATGTTATCATTAGTAATGTTGTCAACATGGATGATAGTGGCTTCAGTAAGATGTGACAGAGTACAAATGGCTAACAATATGATGTCAGTTATCATGGTTGTTTTATAGTTGATCTTGATGAGACAGGTGCACAGGACAAAGTTTAAAGATAGAGGACAAGTGGGGTGGCCTATCCCGCACTTGATGTTTGGTCAGTAACCTTTTGGAGGTCCAAAAGATCTATAGTGGGGAGGTGTGATCTAGAATGGATCCAGGAACCAAAATGGGTTCAGGAAGGCTTAAAAATAGTGCTCAGAATGGTTTCAAAACGGACGTGTGTGTAGGCCTCGTCGATACGAACCCAACACAACTTGAACGGGTTCAAACGAAAACCGTATGAGAAAGATATCACGGTCTATTCATTTTGTCAAACAGGGGAAAAAAATGTCGATTGTACAGTCCGTACAGTGCTGATGTGGAAGTTGATTGTACATGTCGTGTGGTCATACAATGACGTGGGAGGTGCAGTGACGTTGACTAGGCAGGTGTAGGTGGACAAATCATCATTGGACGCATGACATTTATCTGGCAAGTGTAAAGGTGCCATGTGGGCCAGTCATGGGCTGCCACGTGGCACCCATTCATTGGTTGATTGGTTGGAAAAAATTGTATGGAGTTTCGGGGAGTCGAACCCGTGACCTTCGGTTTGGGTCGACGTGTTTTGGCAGGGCCAGGGTAGCCAGCTCGCCCACATTATCACTTGATAGCTATGGGATAAAACTTATATTTAAAGTTTAAACATTGTAATATCGGGCAAAGTAAGGGTTGGGGGCAGAGTAAGGGCTGGGGCCTAGCCCCAGCCCCGACGTGAAACACTCCATATGACCCTTTGACATGTGACCCTGCAATTTAAACCTTTTGCGTGGAGTTGTTTGGCATAGCCCCTGGTTTCGGTGTTACCACACGTGACCTCCACCATAAGACCCAAGTGTTATACGGTTAGCATGGATTGTTGGGGATAACACCCGGTCAGTCGGGCTAGCCCGCAGACCAGGGCGTGTGACCAGGGGCTAGGGCTAAGACTGTATAGGTGCATGGAGGAAGAACCAAACCACATGGGCCAAGCGCATATGACCAGGGCCAGGAAATCAAGGGGGGCAACGCGCAACTTCTAGCGCTTGGCCACATGGAGCGCGCACATATTCACAGAGGCCTAGAGAAAAGGGGTTGCACCCTTTATTTTCCCAAAAGTGGGTTTTCCATTTTAATATAAGATTTTTAATTGATTTTTCAGCAGTTTTGAGATATTTTGGTCATTTTTGGAGGATCTTGGGCCCTTTTTGAGGCCAAATCTTGGGGGGAAGTTGGCAGGCTGTTACCCACTTCAAGCCTATATAGACCTAAGGTTCTTGAAGCCAAAGAGGGAGGTTCAAAATAGGAAAATGTTGAAGAATTGTTGAGTCAAAGTCATTTTTATGCAGGGAAGCCATTGAGGAGAGCACCTTTGTGGGGCATTTATGGGAGCTTTGTTCATCCATTTTCAATGTCGTTAGTTGTGACGGGTTCTTGAGATCTGGTAGAACATGACTAGATCAATTTGTAAGCCATTTGGCACTGTTATGATGTACTTTTGAAGCTTTGAACAAAAATAAAAAAACCTCACCCACTCAGACAAAAGCCCGAAGACGTAGGCAAGATTGTCGAACTACGTTATCACTTCGGTGTTTATGGTTTGTTGTTTCTTCATGCTTATTTCCAGATCTGTATATTACATTATGGTTGTTATGTATCTTCATTAATTCTTCTTATTTCATTAATTTCCTAAATGGTAAAATAACTCATGCTTTAAAACTCAACCATTGTAGTTAAAAGATCTTTTTTTATCACACATCCACCATTCTCGTCGTTGATGAGGCACTTCTAAGCATATGTATGATAAATTAGCCCAAAATCTCAATGCATGGGAAATATGGCAATTAGCAGGCTACCATGTGCAAGCACGACCATCGAATATTCAAGAACACCTGATCGTTGAGCGACCTTACATCCGGGTCGTTGTGTGGGACGCACGTCGGATAATCTTCCCAATTTGATTCTATTGAATAGATCTCCCCACTGTGGGAGCATTATTTTTTACCGAGTGGCCACTTTTGTATCGTCAAATGCAGGAGGTTGAATGAATGCCTTCTTTGTCGAGGTTTTAATGATCATCTCCACCCTAGGAGCATATTCCAACTGCCTCACAGTGCTGGGAGCAAAACCCTCAAAAATTTCTGCCTCCTTTAACTTAGGTTACCTCGACAATCGTCTGGTCGTTGGCTTTCTTGGAGGCATTTTTTCCTACAGCTAGAACATAGTTAGACACTGTGTAAAAGATCAAATGCTAATATATGACAAATTACGACCGTCGAACTAATAAAATTTAACACATACCTCTGTTGCTAGCTTAACCTAGTTTTGATGGTCTGAGAATCAATGCAGTCTTGAGACGCTCGCTTCGTTTCTCTAGATTCTCTGGAAATCAAAACCTATGTGTAGAATGGAAGTGTTCGAAGTTGTTTTCGTGATTTAAACAAAGATGAACTTACCATATCGCATAAGCTATTCAATTCGGGATATGAGTGTGGTTCTACAAAATCTGTCGCCAGATCTTCATTATGTTTAAAATTAAATTCAATCATCGGTCGATAGCGCGAGCATGGGCTATAACGTGGCCTATCGATGATTTCAAATTCTAGTTAAAAGATATTTTTTTATCACACATCCACCATTCTCGTCATTGATGAGGCACTTCTGAGCATCTGTATGATCAATTAGCCCAAAATCTCAATGCATGGGAAATATGGCAATTAGCAGGCTACCATGTGCAAGCACGACCATCGAATATTCAAGAACACCTGGTCGTTGAGCGACCTTACATCCGGGTCGTTGTGTGGGACGCACGTCGGATAATCTTCCCAATTTGATTCTATTGAATAGATCTCCCCACTGTGGGAGCATTATTTTTTACCGAGTGGCCACTTTTGTATCGTCAAATGCAGGAGGTTGAATGAATGCCTTCTTTGTCGAGGTTTTAATGATCAGTTCCACCCTAGGAGCATATTCCAACTGCATCACAGTGCTGGGAGCAAAACCCTCAAAAATTTCTGCCTCCTTTAACTTAGGTTACCTCGACAATCGTCTGGTCGTTGGCTTTCTTGGAGGCATTTTTTCCTATAGCTAGAACATAGTTAGACACTGTGTAAAAGATCAAATGCTAATATATGACAAATTATGACTGTCGAACTAATAAAATTTAACACATACCTCTGTTGCTAGCTTAACCTAGTTTTGATGGTCTGAGAATCAACGCAGTCTTGAGACGCTCGCTTCATTTCTCTAGATGCTCTGGAAATCGAAACCTATGTGTAGAATGGAAGTGTTCGAAGTTGTTTTCGTGATTTAAACAAAGATGAACTTACCATATCGCATAAGCTATTCAATTTGGGATATGAGTGTGGTTCTACAAAATCTGTCGCTAGATCTTCATTATGTTTAAAATTAAATTCAATCATCGGTCGATAGCGCGAGCATGGGCTATAACGTGGCCTATCGATGATTTCAAATTCTAGTTAAAAGATCTTTTTTTATCACACATCCACCATTCTCGTCGTTGATGAGGCACTTCTGAGCATCTGTATGATCAATTAGCCCAAAATCTCAATGCATGGGAAATATGGCAATTAGCAGGCTACCATGTGCAAGCATGACCATCGAATATTCAAGAACACCTGGTCATTGAGCGACCTTACATCCGGGTCGTTGTGTGGGACGCACATCGGATAATCTTCCCAATTTGATTCTATTGAATAGATCTCCCCACTGTGGGAGCATTATTTTTTACCGAGTCGCCACTTTTGTATCGTCAAATGCAGGAGGTTGAATGAATGCCTTCTTTGTCGAGGTTTTAATGATCAGCTCCACCCTAGGAGCATATTCCAACTGCCTCACAGTGCTGGGAGCAAAACCCTCAAAATTTTATGCCTCCTTTAACTTAGGTTACCTCGACAATCGTCTGGTCGTTGGCTTTCTTGGAGGCATTTTTTCCTACAGCTAGAACATAGTTAGACACTGTGTAAAAGATCAAATGCTAATATATGACAAATTACGACCGTCGAACTAATAAAATTTAACACATACCTCTGTTGCTAGCTTAACCTAGTTTTGATGGTCTGAGAATCAACGCAGTCTTGAGACGCTCGCTTCGTTTCTCTAGATGCTCTGGAAATCAAAACCTATGTGTAGAATGGAAGTGTTCGAAGTTGTTTTCGTGATTTAAACAAAGATGAACTTACCATATCGCATAAGCTATTCAATTCGGGATATGAGTGTGGTTCTACAAAATTTGTCGCTAGATATTCATTATGTTTAAAATTAAATTCAATCATCGGTCGATAGCGTGAGCATGGGCTATAACGTGGCCTATCGATGATTTCAAATTCTCGTTGTTCAATCGGTGCATCGGGTAACAATGTATGTGGGGCAGAACATTGATTGTCCTATTAAATGATAGAATCTGATCGTATCTCGTGTTGAAAACATACCATTGTTACTAATCTAACTGGTGGATCGGGAGTTAAGGTTTCTCTTTCAACATTGTTCGTTGATATCTACTGGAAAAAGCTCTGATGTCGATCCATCTTGCCGTACAGAGTGAACATTGCAAAGCTGACTTAGAATTTTGACTAGGACATAAGAACTTAAAGTGACTCGGGACAACACTAGACCATAGGCAATCCCTATGCTACAAAGACATGTGGCACTTGAAACCGACGTCTTTGTTTAATCGTTTTACTCGGAATCGAGGAATTTTCCCTAGATAATCGTTCTAACAATAGATCCTACCTCGCCGATGTTACACATTATTTTTGTCATCCCTATGACCGTTAATGATGTAAACCTATATGTTGCCTTTAGAGGGGTCAGTGGCTTGAATTCCTGAAGAAAGAAGGGAGAAGAAATTTGCATGAGAGAAGAAGTTGTATTTTCCTTTGTAAAAACCCTATTCACGAAGATCAATGTAGGTTGCACTATACGTAGGGTGCGGTGATGCCCGATCACCGCCCTCTACCCTGAAACTAGTCTGGGACATCTCTGCGGGCTGCCCTATGGCTAGGGTGCGACGATTTTCGTACATGGGAAAAATGAGCATCTTTTCGATGCTTCTAAAAGGAGAAGCTTCTATGGTGAGGTGGCCTCCATACGGTTTGGATCTTATTTGATTTCATGATTTAGTGGGATCATCCTAACCTCCACACCTTATCCTCTTCAGCTTATAAAAGGAGAGGAGCTCTCATGGAGAAAGTTAGCTTGATGAGGATTTGAGTTGTCTTGTAGCTTGGAGTTTTTGGAGCTTGTATGGTGGCTTTGAGTTTTGCTTTGTCAAGATAGATTGTGAGTAACTTTCAGATCTATGATCTCAGAATCCATGGAGTAGAAGTGTGTGGGAAGCAAGGAACTGTTGGAAGGAACCTAACAACATCAAGGCATCTAGTTGTATCTTTCTTCCACATTCTTTAATACAGATATACTTTTCTTTCCTATATGAATGTTATTTGTTCATATTGTATGATTCCTTGATCACGTACATAGTTTCATATCAAATAGACTATGTTATTCTTGTCTTCATTGGCTTGTATTCCTTTGCAGATATTTCTCCATAAGCCTTGTGAAGGAGCTTGGATTGCATTGGCGAAGTCGGATCTTTGATATTTAAAAGGTATGTTCTAGATCCATTTCTCATTTGATAATTGAAATCTAAGGAAAGAGTAGTGTATTGTCTTGTTTTGTTCTAGTTTCGTAGTGAAGCTAGGGGGATATATTTGTGTCTGCACTTAACAATTAGCCCAATAACAAAATTGGCGACCATACTGATTTTTGGCATTTTTCGTATTGAATTCTTGGGGGGGGGGGCAAGAATCGTGTATTGGTGTACAATCTCTTTGGCTCATTTCTTGAAGATCTTGATATTGATGAGTTTGGTATAATTTTGGGACATTGTGCATCTAGGAATGATAAACGTTTTCTCCTTCTTGTAATATAGTTTTCATCGAAGTGAAATATTTGCATTCTCATTTCTTTGCATTGTTTAGAGTCGGTCAAAACATCATTTAGTCCACGCCATTGTCCTCTTGAGTAACAACAGCCTTAAAATAAAGCGTTTATAAAAATTGGTTAGACATTTTTATATTTTCTCGTAGCAAACCTACATTAGATTAGTTGTGGGGCTTTGGAATAGGTGTGAAAGATAACTTTCCAAAGCTGCAAACAAACATAGAATCTTGAGTTAGGAAGCATTCAAATCCACTTGCTAAATTTTGTCCTGGGAAGCCCTTCTAACACAAGGGTCAAACCTGAGGTCACATTAAGACTGGCAGCGTTACTCACCCTGCTTCGTTGGTATTGGTGTAGAGATTGTGCGTATTATGGGGGTCGCTTGAAGGTATACCCACAATGATGAGTGGAAGCCTTTCAAGTTGATTTCGGGCTAGATACCCTGTTTCTGCGCATGGATCAGACTGTCTATTGTTTCCCTAGGCATCACTATTGTAATTGGTAACCTTAGTGGCCTTACTCTTTAGGGTCTTTACACAAGGTGACTGTGGAGGGGCAAGTCTTCACGGTACCTGGAATCAACGTTGGCCAAACTCACTCGAGCTCCTTGGAGGGTATACCCACGATTATGTGTGGGAGCTTGCACCAGGGTGTAAGTCCGTTAAGTAGGTCGTCAACGTAACTTTTCCACTCGCTCTATCTCAGCCCCTTCTTACATTGTTCCTGTGACGTTGGATTTCATCACCAACTAGTGTGCTCATTGTGAGAAGGTTTTGTTTGTTTGCTTGCTTCCTGGATTTTTAGCGTGTACTGTTTGTTTTCCCTAGTAGACTCTAGGTTGGATCTATTTTTAATGACATCAGTTCCCGGAACGACCAATGAAAGAACCCCTTTTCCAGGGGAACATTTTTTCTTTCCTTCTTACAGAAACATTGGTCCTCCTCACATCGCTACTTTGAGCCTTCCAGGTCTCACAATTGGACTACCGGTATGGTTGTTTTCCACTCAGATAATCCTGAATGGAGCTAGTGCTTCAATTGTAAGCACTTCCCCCCAAGAACATCAACCTCATGTTGATCCTTCACCTTCTTCACCAGTAAGATCTTATTCACCTTCTCCACTTGCAAGGTCTTCCTCTGTTTCATCTTCTTCGCTGAGTGAAAGCTCTAACGCTAATAACTTGGTGGATAAGAAGAAGAAGAAAAGGAAGAATAAGAAGAAGAAAAATAATGAAGGTTCCAAACTTCCAACCACTGCCAGACATGTTGGAAAACCACCAGTTACTAATAATCGTGTTGGGAGTGTTGATGATTACAAGATCACCCAAACAACTCGTAAGCCCAAGTACCCCTGCAAGCTTTGTAAGGGTATCCATCTTCTTAAAGATTTCCCTGGTCTATCCAAGGTTATAGAAGAATGGTATATATACCCTCACCAACCCATGTGGTCATCCCCTGAACAACATGTTGATCACCTACCGTCAACTAGTTAGGATATCATTGGGAAGAAGAAAAGTAGAGTCAAGTTCACGTGTATGTTGTACAGAGGGAGTCATCAAACTCGCCTTTGTCCTCGTATCGACGAAGCCTCAAAATTACTGGAAGACGTGACTATTTCAAAACCTCAACTTCCATATGCTTATCACAAGCTTACTCGCAACCCACCTGTAGTTGATGGAATGATCAATCTGGTTCCTTCATCGGTCAGTCTGGTTGAAAATGTAGTCAATCTGGTCACTTCCTTAGTTGATCCTGTTGACAAAGTGGTCGATCCCACTCTCTCGTTAGAGAGTGTCACCCAAGCGGTCGATCAGTTTCCAATCGTCGACCCCATTCTCCCCTTAGAGAATGCAACCCAAGTGGTTGATCTGATCTCGTCATCGGTTGATCCTACTCTCCCTCTACAGAGTAAATCCAATACTACCCATGTTTTTCTCGTTGATACAAAATCTACCGTGTTGGGGGCAATTCCTCCTTGTCCCGTGGAACCCCCTCCAAGTAATGAGGCCATCCTTTTTTATTGGGGTGTGCTAACTGGACCTCGTCTTCCCTCTCACATTTCTTTCAAGATTACAGTACATGTTTGTGGTTGGGATGTTCCTCAGACGTTGATAGACGAAGAGTCGTCCGTTAGTATTTTGTCCTCTATTGCTTGGCAAGCTTTGGGTTATCCTCATCTTGTGTCGGTTACCCAGACTCTGTTCACTTTTAACAGAAGAACCGGTCACCCTTTAGGGATCCTTCCTCAGTTTCCTGTCACTTTGGGAGGGAAAACTGTCTTTATTGATGTCATTGTAGTCCAAGACCCCTTGGATTTTGATTTACTCCTTGGGCGAGATTACGTCTATGTCATGAAAGTTATCGTGTCCACTCTTTTTCATGTGATATCTTTCCCTCACGATGGAATAATTGTGACTATTTATCAACTTTCATTTTTTGGGCCTAACTTGACCATCAACTCAATGACCTCCCTAAATGGTTCTTATATGCAGACGGTATCGCCCCCGCCACAGGTCAATTATGTGGCGTTGTCTCCCATGCCTTCAGCTTCCGATCAAGATGAGTCTCTCATTGTAAGCTCAATCTCTTATGACTTAGATCTAGTAATTGACATGATGATCTCTTCGGTAGGGCTATTGGAGCTTGATCTCCTTACCCCTATCAGGGCCCTCGACATGTGTTCCTTCTAGAGTGTGTTTCTTCCATTGAGTGAAGATCTCTTGGAGTCCATAACCGATTTTTGTACCTTGACATGGTGTCCTTCCAAAGCACTTTCCTCTTGGAAGCCATGATCAAGAAGAATGCTATGAGCATGGTTTTCTGATTTCAAGCTCATTAAAAAATGAAACTAGCCTTGAGCATGGTTTTCTGATTTCAAGCTCGTTAAAAAATGAAACTAGTTGGGAGGATAGTTTTGCATCTCTGTGGCAACCTGGTTAAAAAATGAAACAGAGGTTATGAGCATAGTTCTTTTTTATGTGTCAAGCTCGTTTAAAAAATGAAACAAAGGTCTGGGGATTGAACCTAGATTCTCGAACATAGTTCATGTTCTTGTGTCAAGATCGTTAAAAAATGATATAGTTTTCCCCCTCTCTATTTGATTCAAGTCCTTCATCTAGTATTTGAAGCTTCATTTCATTCGCCTTTGCAGTTGGATGAAATGAAGATTGGGGGGCATTTGCTTTCATCCTTTGGACTTCATGCTGAAGTTTAAATCACTAGCTTCTTAAGTTGGGGGCTAAGTACCAACCATCCTCGTGTTATGCGTTGGGAAGTTTCAAGCATAGTTTTCTATGGTTGAAGCTTGTGTAAAAATGAAACCATCTACTACAAGCATAGTTTCCTCTGGTCCAAGCTTGTGTAAAAATGAAACCAGGTCTAAGCATAGTTTTGTTTAGTTTTAAGCTTGTGTAAAAATAAAATCTATACTGAGCATAGTTTTGTTTTGTTTTAAGCTTGCGTAAAAATGAAAATAGTCATGAGCTTAGTCTTTGTTCTTTCTCATGCTCGTAAATATATGAGAATGTAACCGAGTATACTTTTATTACTTTTTCGGACTCGTAAAGGTTATATGAAAAATGAACCCCTTGGAGTTCCCTTTAAGCTCTTTTTAGACTCTCTAAACATGAAAAGTTCTTTTCATGCTCGTTAAAGTATTTGAAGAAAAATTATGTTGAGCGATAGTTTATCTCTTTTTCGGTCTCGTCGGACTAACTTACGAAAAAAGAAATTTTGGAGTTTTCTTTGAGTGTTTTTCAGACTCTCTAAACATAAAAAAAAAAACTTGAGTTTTCTTTCTTTGGACTCATAAAACAAACATCGAAAGGCCCATATGGGACCAAACCACACCTTCCCAGGGTTCGTTAAACACACTTTGAAGGACTCATTTAAAGGATGAGATTACAGTTCAAGCATATGTTATCCTCCTCAAGCTCGCGTAAAAGAAAGAGGTACTCGCCATAAATGGTGGGGAGGAAATTGGGAAAGAAATGTGTCTAAACCTGTATTATATGGAAGAGTCTCTTTTGAACATGTCACCCTTTCACTCGCTTCATGTCTAGGTTGGAAAATCCGCTTATCTCTTGATCATACTCCTATATAAGATTACAAATTGGTCTATGATCCTTGTTGTTGAGTCAATTTTTCCAAGACATTTGTCGTGTTGTCAATATGTTCAAAGAGAAGTTCAACCCGGAAAGCCTTCTATTGCGTCGACCATTTCTGCAGTCCTTAAGCCTTCTATTGCATCAGCCATCCTTGAGTCGCTTATTACTCTGATCTACTTCAAATCTTGTTAGTCGTTTCATGTCAATGATGGGGGATAAATTAAGGCCCTCCTGTGACGGGTCTTTTCCTGTCGAATTCAACTCATTTTCCAGGAATTAGACTTAGAAACTAATTGGTACCATGGAACTTGCATGTCTCAATGGCAAGTTTCCTCGCTTTCGACGGTGGGTTTTCATCATTGACCCTTGATCAAAATATTTTGTCGAGTGTTCAACCTCAGCTCATTGATTCACATTTGTTGGATTGTACTAGTGTACCTTGGGAGTCATTGACATTAATGGTGATTTCCCTCGCACTTGTTAACGATATTCATTAATGACCAGTAATAAAGTGGTTTCTACCTTGTTTGACTTCAACACATGTATTCACATGGTTAGATTCGTACTATAGAGTGATGGAGATGAAGACCCTGAATCTTTTATGACAGATTCAGGTTGCATTAGAGTATATTCATATTGTATTGTTGCATAGATCCATGTTGTATGTCTCATTGCTATGTTCAAATTTGAGTCTTTAACACATAGATCCATAGTGTATTTTTGGTGGTTATGTTCAGATTTGAGTCATAATGGCATGGATCCACAATGTATGTTTGGCGGCCATGAACTGTATTACTTGACATGGATCTTCGCATGTCGGCATTTATGCTTTGAGTGATTTGTATTCTGAGTATGGGAATGCCTACCTCGGTGATGATATATTATTGTACTGTATTTCCTTGTTTGTTGGCAGGTTTCCGACCGACTGTTCCTTGTTCCCTACACACACTCGACAAAGTATTTCAGCTATCACTCTGTTCTAACTTCATACTTTGGAGGGATCTCTGTTACACATTATTTGTGTCATCCCTATGACCGTTAATGATGTAAACCTATATGTTTCCTTGAGAGGGGTCAGTGGCCTGAATTCCTAAAGAAAGAAGGGAGAAGAACTTTGCCTGAGAGAATAAGTTGTATTTTCCTTTGTAAAAACCCTATTAAGGAATATCGTTGTAGGCTGCACTATACGTGGGGTGTGGCGATGCCTGATCACCACCCTCTGCCCTGAAACTGGTCTGCGACGTCTCTGCAGGCTGCTTTCTGGCTAGGGTGCGACGATTTTCGTACATGGGAAAAACAAGCATCTTCTCGATGCTTCTAGAAGGAGAAGCTTCTATGGTGAGGTGGCCTCCGAACTATTTGGGTCTTACTCACTTTCATGATTTAGTGGGATCATCCTAATCTCCTCACCTTATCCTCTTCAGCTTATAAAAGGAGAGGAGCTCTCATGGAGAAATTCAGCTTGATGAGGGTTTGAGTTGTCTTATAGCTTGGAGTTTTTGGAGCTTGTATGATGGCTTTGAGTTTTGCTTTGTCAAGATATATTGTGAGTGAATTTTAGATCTATGATCTCCTAATCCATGGAGTAGAAGTGTGTGGGAGGCAAGGAACTGTTGGAAGGAACCTGACAACATCAAGGCATCTGGTTGTATCTTTCTTCCACATTCTTTAATATGGATATACTTTTATTTCCTATATGAATGTTATATGTTCATATTGTATGATTCCTTGATCACGTACATAGTTTCATATCAAATAGACTATGTTGTTCTTGTCTTCGTTGGCTTGTATTTCTTTGCAGATATTTCTCCATAAGCCTCATGACGGAGCTTGGATTGCATTGGCGAAGTCGGATCTTCGATATTTAAAAGGTATGTTCTAGATCCATTTCTCATTTGATAATTGAAATCTAAGGAAAGAGTAGTGTATTGTGTTGTTTTGTTCTAGTTTCATAGTGAAACTAGGGGGATTGATTTGTGTCTGCACTTAAAAATTAGCCCAATAACAGCCCACACCGAAAAGTATCAAGTATTGGCGATCGGCGATAAGCTTAACCAAGTGCTCCTGGATTAACTCTCTCGAAAATTGTCGATGTCGAAAGTGCATCGGGGGTCGGCGATTGATGATGTGCTCAATGTGGAAATGTTCAATGTTTTAACCCTTTGATATTTCACCGACACTGAGCAAACGCATCCGTCATTGGCTATTGGGGTTTATCATAGCTCACGTCAATGTTTCGTCTTCTCGTATTTCACCGATGCCGATGGGAATTGGCTATCTCCTGAATCTTCATGGAAAATAACTAACGCAAACTTACTCCATCTTCTAACGATGTCGATGGTGCATTCGACGATATAGAACTCTTTTGAAGAAGAATTGCAATTGCCCTGTGTTGTACGTAAGAGTGAGTCGGGAACAAATTTTTCTACATCATTTTGATTTGGGTCAACCAATGCCTTGCGGAACACAACCTTATTACAAGAAAACACAAATCAAAAGAGAAAAAAGGAATAAAAGGACTCTGCAATCAATCTACCTTACACCTACACATTTTCCTAATCAGAAAATAAAAATGAAACGACACACACATTTTTTATTTTTTTTAAGAGATATTGTTTTAGGGCTTGGCCATTCACCTGGAGGGCGTCAGGTTCACCCCTCATATTTTGCAACTGATACGTGCCTGCCCCAATTTTTGCGGATACCTGGGAAGGTCTGAGCCATAGATTATGGAACTTCGAATGTTTTCCCTTAGGTTCATTTGCTCTATCGCATTTTAGGACTAATTCTCCGACCTCAAAAAATTTCTCTTTGGCCTTATGCTTCTCAAACCATCTTTTAACTATCTGTTGATGAGCGATGAAATTTTATTTTTCTTTCTCCCTTTCTTCTTCCAGCTTGAAGAGGGTGTCAATTCTTTGTTGAATAACTGATGAAGATTGTCCTTTGGAACCTTGAGCAAGCTGAAGGGATGGAAGATATAACCCATTTGGGAGAATGGCTTATTGTTTGTATACCAGAAAGTATGGGGAATTCCCTATAGCTTCCTTGGGTGTTACTATGTCTGCCCATAAGGCATTATGAAGTGAGTTATTCCAATTCCTTTGATTGTCTGCAACCGTTTTTTTCAAGATCCTTACTAGGTTCTTATTGGTTGATTATGCCACTCCATTTCATTGTGGATAGGAGTTTGTCGAGTATCTGATTATGATTCCTTTGTCTAGAGAAAACATTATTAATAGAGTGGAAGAAAAGTAAGAGGCATTGTAAAAAACAAGAATGGAAGGCATACCAAACCTTGTGATCGGTTGTTGTTCTATGAATTAGATTACCACATTTTCATTCACGTGAGTCACAGGGATGGCCTCTGCCCATTTCGTAAAATAGTCTGTAGCGGACAGTATGTATCTATGTTGTTTTGAAGAAATCAGGGTAATGTCCCCTATGAAATCTAACCCCCATTTCTCGATGATATGGATACGGTCACTCATTGGAGTGGGACAACCGCTCTCTTTTCTCTCCTCATGCTCATTTGACAAGATTTACAGTTTCTATCATATGTATGAGCATCTCTAAACAAAGTGGACAAATAATACTCGACTCTTAGTATTTTGTGAGCTATGGTATTCCCTACAAAGTGTCCACGTACAGGACCATCATGGAGCTCTCTTAGAACCTTATCTACATCCTCACATTCGAGGAATCTCAAGAGTACCCCATCATAATTTACGCAAAAAAGTATTGAATCTATGAGACGATATTGTGTTGATTTCAGTCTGAGAGCTCTTCTTTCCTTATGGTTTAGGTTTTCTGGGCAAGTCCCATGATGTAGGAGGTAAATTAGTTTTCCATACCAAGACTCTTGCCCTGGGGGAATGTATAAAGCTTCACTACACCATAATGCTAATTCATTCTCCCACCCAGGGTCTTCATTTATTTGGTCTTGAGATTCTGCAACCAGTTTACACAATCCTTGTCCCTTAACTAGTTTAGCAGGTTTTATGTCTAGATCAAATTCTTGGACAACTGCCATCCAATTTCCTCCTCTCCCCCATCTCATGTTGAGTGAATAGGGATCAGACTGCGGGGTGAGGCACAATGACTTTGGTGTGTTTTTTTAGGATGTAAGATATGAAATGTTTCACTGCTTTGTACACCACATAAGCTTGTTTGTCTATAGCAGGGTAATTCAATTCGGCCCTTTGGATATTAGTGCTCATGAATGATATTGGTGCCTCATTGTTATCATCATCCTTCTAGGTCAAAACTGCAGCTAAGGATTGGACGGAGACGAAAGTATAGTGCAAAAAATATTTACTAAAGTCGGGACTTCGAAGCACCGGAGCTTGAGATATGGCAGTCTTGATATTATTGAAAGAAACTTTTCATTCGTCATCCCACTTAAAATCAACATCCTTGCAAATCATTTTTTGCAAGGGTTTGATAGTTTCAGCGAAATCGGCCATGAACTTCCTCACAAAATTAATTTTCTCAAAGAAGGATTGCATCGCCTATTTGTTGTGGGGTAAGGGAAGCTGAGTTATTGCCTTTATTCGTTCTGGATCTATGTGAATTCATGCTTGAGATATAATATGACCTAGTAATTTCCCTTCCTTGACACCAAAGATAGTTTTCTTAGGGTTTAAAGATATTCCATATTTCCTGCACCTTTCGAAAATCTGGGTTAGATGTTGGACATGGTCTTTTTTGTTCTTTGAATACACAATCACGTCTTCCAAGTATACTACTACACATAAGTTAATCAATCCTTGAAAAGCTATGTCCATAGCCCTTTGGATGGTTCCTACTGCGTTAATCAACCCAAAGGGCATGCGTTTATAAGCAAAAGTTCCCCACTTGGTTTGGAAAGTAGTTTTCAATCGGTCTTCTTTTGAAACTAGAACCTGGTTGTAACCTGAAAAGCCATCTAGAAGGGAGAAAATCTTAGAACCAGACACGGTCTGCAAGAGTTGTTCCATCGGTGGGACTGGGTAGTTATCCTTTTCTGATGCTCTGTTAATATTTATGACATCTACACACAAGCAAATTTCCTCAGAGTGTTTCCTGACAGGAACCAAATTTGCTACCCAGGCAGAGTGTCTAACCTGAAAGATAATCTTAGCATCTAGTAATTTCTTTAGCTCTTGTTACATGAGGGGTTCCAAAGATGGATGGTACTTCCTGAGCTTCTATTGAAAGGGTTTTACTCTGGATTTTAACGGGATTGTGTGTTGAATAATGCGAGTGTCATAAATTTTCAATTCTCGGAAGGACCATGCAAAAACATCTTGATATTCCCTAAAAATTTTAAGAAAGGCTTTCCTTACTTCTTTAAACATTTTTTGCCTAGATTTATATTCTTAGGGTTTTTCAGGGTTCCTAGATTTATAGTCTCGTATATGGGACAAGAACTCCCTGTCTTTCTGTTTTTTGACCCTTTAAATCTTTCCCTCGGGTCAAAAAGGTTTTCCAAATTAGCTACCCCTTTCGGTATCGTGTGAAACCTTGGTTTGTTACTAGAGTGATCTATTTCACCTCTTTGTTCGTGGAAATCGATTTTGGATAGTTGCTCTTGGAATACTTCATCATCAATAGCCAGGTCTTTAAAATTTTCCCGATTGGTTAGAAAGTCTATAACTTGTTCATCTCCTTTAAAAATCTTCCAATTATAAATATTGTTGGGTATTGATGGTTTGTAGAGTAGTTTCACAGTGAACCTGGAGGCTTCATAGTCTTCTAAATGGGATAGCCTCGAGGCTGCAGTAGATAGGGAATCAACAAAAGTATTCTTTGTCCTGGGAACCATGGTAATATTAAAGGCCTCAAAATGTTCTATTAACCTATGCACTTCCTTTTGATAATTCATCAGGTGGGGAGAATTGCAATGTATAGTATTCTTTACTTGCCTGACGATTATTTCCAAGTCCCCTAAAACTTTTAGTTCTTTAACGTTTAAGTCTATGGCTTTTTTTAGTCCCTACACCAAAGCTTCATACTTAGCAGTATTATTAGTGCATTCAAATTCTAGTTTGCAGGACAGGAAATTCTGCTTCCCCTTTGGGTCAATGAGGATACATCGTGCTCTCGACCCTTATTGTGATTTAGACCCATCAAAGTACAGGGTCCAAACTTGTGAGCGAAATTTATCAACTTCTTCAAGCTTAGTTACTTTCTCCTCTCCACATACCTTGTAGATTCACTTGAAAAGACATTTCGGAGTT
>ML813984.1:0-10062 GCA_009831015.1 Picea engelmannii | reverse complement strand
TTCCAAGTTGGAGATGAAGTTTGGCTTTACATTAGTAAGGAGAGGCTTAAAGGAGAAGGTAAAAAATTGAAACCAATTCGATATGGTCCTTTTAAGATTATTGACAAGATTGGTAACAATGCCTTCCGTTTAGATTTACCTCCTTATATGCAAATGTATGCAGTTGTTAATGTTAAGAATTTGAAATTGTATGAGCCTCCTTTGATTAATGATCAAGGAGAGCATGTTCAGATTCCTTCTATAGATGATTTTTCCCCAGAATATCTTACAAAACTGCATGAAGACATAATCCTTGACAGGAGAATGCGAACTTCAAAACGAGGAAATGTGGAGTATCTTCGAGTTGGTCTTAAAGGTACAAATCCAAGCAAAGCCAAGTGGATTGAAGTTGGAAAGGTGAGGGAACTATACCCTCATCTTCATATAGACTGAAAATAGTCTTTTGGAGATCCTAAAGCTTTCCAATGGGGAGGTGTGATCCAGGGGATCAAATTTTGCTCAAAATTCAAAGTGCTCAGAATCGCTTCAAATCGATCGAGAGCGTAGACCTCATCGTCACGAACCCAACGCAACTTGTTTGGGTTCAAACGGATGTCGGGAGCGAGAGATATAACGTTCTGTTCAAAACGACAAACAGGCAAAAAAAGGGATGTTGACTATACAGTCCGTACAGACGCTGACGTGGCAGGCCGTATGACACATAACAGGAAGTTATGTGGCTAGTTGGCATATGACGTGGCTTGTTTGCAGTGAATGGGATAGTGACATGTGGCCCAATCAATGGTCGCCACGTGTCACCTATGTATTGGTTTAAAAGTTATGTTATTGGCCAGAGTCGACCTCGTGACCTCCGGGCAGGGTAAAGCCTTGGGAAGGGCCGCCCAACCGGCGTGCCCACATGTGTTACTTAACATATGTATGCGTTTGATTATATTTAAGTTTGAAAATATCTGAATTGGGGCGCGAACTGGGCCGGGGCTAAGTCCCGACCCACGGTTATATATGTATTGCATACGACCATTGCTATGGGCGGTTAGACCCACGGTTATGTATATGTGTTGTGTAACCGTTATGGTATGCGCGCGGTTATACATATAACATGTGACCACTGTGGATGCGCGCAGTTTAATACTACGGTTATATATATATGGTTTAAGCCTTAGCCCTGTTGTATTGCGCGCGGTCATGTGGTGGCCATGTGCCCACGGGCCTTGGTGGTTAAGGGCCGGCGTGTAATCGTTCGACAGTTTGTAACGGTTGTGCGGTTGCGCCCGGTGCTGAGTTTTTCCACATAAATGTGCGTGGGGGCTAGGTTGAGCCAACAAGGGTGGATTTTGGCGATTCAGAGACAACAAGCTTGAAGGGGAACTTCTAGGAAGCCTATCTTCTTCAATTTTTGGCCAAACGAGGTGCCGAAAAAACCCAGCTAGGGTTTTTTGGATGTTTTGGAGCCATTGGAGCCATCTATTTGGCATTTTGAGCATTTTAAAGCACATTTTTTAGCACTTTGAGCAAATAATACAAAAGATCCATTGGAAGTTGGACTAGGAGATGTAGCCCAAGAGAGGGGTGAACTCCTTTATCATTTGTTGTGTTATGTGTTTTCTGTTCACTGTTTATTGCTGCTATTTATATGCATCTTGAATGAGTAAATTCTATTAAAGTTGTGTTGCAAAGTTGATCCATTTGCATTTTAACACATAAATTAAAAACTTGCAAATATTTTCAAGAATACAAGTCTTCTTCATTTTTAGATCAATGATGTCAATTACTTGAACAAATTTCGGGTGTGTAGCCATTCTGATCATGACATCCTTGAGTTCCCCAATAAATTTTACCTGAGTTTTGTCTAGTTGTATAACATGTTTATCACTTTTGAGTGGAACTGCATTTAATTTCTTACAGATAGATAATGGCATGAAATTGGAGGATGCCCCTGATTTGACTAGACAATTATGGAGATTTATGTTGAAGACTTCAAACATTAAAAGGAAAGGTGGGAAAAAAGGATTTCCTTTTTTATCTATAGAGAAAGCGTTCACATTTGGTTTCTTCTTTGGATCTGTGGGAGCTGGGACATCCCCTAGGTCAATGCTTTTTATAGGGGCTTCTATTGACTTTAAGGCTTGTAATAAAAAATCCTTTTGTTGGGGAATTCTACACATGTCCATGACCGACACATTAGCCTTCAACTTTTTTAAGTCTTATACTATGTTGTAGTCTATCTTGGGTGACTCCCATGTATGGATGTTTATAGGATTTATTTGGGAGACAAAAGGTGTTTTTGAGTGATATGTTGTTTGTTTTCCCCTCAAAGATTGGACAATGGTAATGTCATTTGAGACCGGTTGACCCTTACTTCGCATTTGCACCGCCAAAACCTCAGAGGGTGGTTCTTAAACCTTAAATACATCATCGAAAGGCATCGTCAAGTCAGGATCCCATAAAAATATGGTTGTTCCTTCCGGCGACTCAACTTCTTCCTCA
Organism: Picea engelmannii; assembly: GCA_009831015.1. Taxonomy (NCBI): domain Eukaryota; kingdom Viridiplantae; phylum Streptophyta; class Pinopsida; order Pinales; family Pinaceae; genus Picea; species Picea engelmannii. The sequence continues at coordinate 7,575 of ML813984.1, read as the reverse complement.
TCGACGATGTTTACCGCTGAGTCACTTGATTGTTTGGTAAGGGAAACTTCGTCTAGGAACCGATTGGCCATTAAATTCATAGCATGCACCCATTGGGGACAATCTCTTTTAGAATATTTCTCTTGATGATACATACAGAAAGAGTCTGAGGCTACATTATCCATATCGATGTTTAAGTTGGCTTGGGGAGGTTCGATCGCTTTGAAAGGTGGGTTTCTCTTGAAAATGGGGTTTACAGGGCCTTTGACCTTGGTTTCCTTTCCCAACACTTCTCTTCATGTATACGATTTCATTCAAGAGTTTCTTTATCATACGTTGTAGGTCTTCTATGTCTCCACTTCCCTTTTTGGGACCTTGTTCTGTTTGTTTTCCCGGAGGTCTAGTCAACAACAATCCTCTCTTAGGCAGAGGTTGAACTTCCTTCTTAACTAGTGAGACGTGGACCTCTTTGAATCCCTTCATTTGGAATTCAATCATTTTGGCTTCCTCGAAATTCTCAGTTAGCGTATGTTTGGCATCCCTTTTCACAAACATAGAAATAGAAGCAGGGAGAGCATTAGCATACACCTCAATTTGCAACTCCTAAGTAGGTTTAGCTTTGGGTTGAAATTTGTTCAGGATAGTGGTAAACCATTGATTGAAGTCTTTAACCTTCTCTTTTGAACTCATGGTGGTGGCGAAGATTTCAGCAATTAAAGCTCCTGTGGTGGTTTCTTCTACAAATTTGTCTAAGAAATCTTTTTGAAACTTCGTCCAACTAGTTATGGACCCTACGGGCAAGTTAAAATACCAAGTCGAGTCTGAATTCTCAAAGGTATAAGGAAAAAGTCTACATACTACGTCCTCATTTTGTACGTTCATCAGTCTTATCGCTAGTATGAACTTTTTAATATGGTCTTCAGGCAATCTAGAGGTTTCGGGGTCAAACTTGGGAAGTAGTTTTTCTGGATGTCGAGGGAGGTTATGTACCCGTCCTGGGATTGCCAGAACATCTCTGGCCAACCAAGGTTGATTATTTGGAGGTGGATTGCCCCTCTCTTCGTTATTATCATTATTATTCTCCATGTCCTCTAATTATGAAACTGAGTGATCCGAGTTAAACCCTTCTTCATCAAATTTGAAATAGTTCGGTTCATAGTAGTTACCAGTTGGTGTTTTGGGGATTAAGTTAAGGGGTTGTTCAATCTCAGTGAGGGAAAAATCTATCAGGTCTTCTACTGTGTGAACAAAAACCTGGTCGGGGGTATCGACAACTGGTCTGCTTACTTGTTTTCTATGAGGAATTAATGGGGCTAAGGGCAACGATCCAATTTGTCGAGCGCAAGCTCTTGTGATTGTTCTGAATTGGTTCAACTCCTCATGAGGAAGAGCATAGGGTATTTCAGGGAATAGGTTTTCTTCCTCGTGTTGGGTCGAGTCACTACTTTCGGGAGTACTCTCTCTATGTGGGTTGTCTTGAGAATGACTAGCCATGCATGTGGGCAGTTTTGAATATGTAGACTATGAGAAATATTAAATCATAAATATTGTTATCCATTCATTCATTAGGCCCTCCTTCTAGCGCCATTTTTGTTGAGGGGTTCGAGATCCCTTTAACTCAACAGCAGGAACCAAACCCGCCTTAGACGGCCAATTAGACTCTACAGCGTTTGATGTTGGAATGGTTCTCCATATCTCACGATCTACCTAATTTATCGATGGGATTTACTTGGTGATTGAAAGGATATTTTCCTATGAAAGTTCCTCCTTTAGCTTAAACGTTCTCTTTCTGTCTTTTATTTTATTAGATGAGTCTAATAAAATGATGTGTGTTGGTATAAACCAATGGATAGAAGGGATTCTTAGCTACTGAAGAAGGCTAAGCTTGGTATAACCCTCGTGCTCAAGCATGCAGACAAAGATAGTCACGCATGTTACAAGCCTAGTACTAATACGTTAACTTGTTGGTATTTCATCATTGACTGAGATACAACTATCATAAGAAAAATACGCATGTAATAAGATGACGACAATAAAAATAGTTTGCTTAGATCTAACATTAATCACACATTAACACAACGATCTGTTTTCCATCGTTAAGAACAGGAACTGCAAAAAATATTGAAACAAATAACTTATCAATAGATTCAGAAACTCTTACTTGTTACAACATCAATTACTGAAATAAAGTTGGAAGTAATTCCTCCTCAATCCAAACACATAATGCCTTTGATGAAAAACATAATTTTGTCTCTGGTCCTAAAAAGAAATTCTCAATTAAGGTTGTTCAGAAATAGTTCTTTACAATTCCAAAAATGAGGGTCTTTTCCCAAAACCATCGACCTTTGCTAAAACGTCAATCCATTTATTTATAAAGAATCACGAACTAAAAATAGCTATTACAAGGTTAAGTAAAACAAAATATCGCCAAGTGGCGCTTGATCTCTTTGTTATTTGAGAATCATCTCATGGTTTTACTAGAGTGGATGACTCTTCTCATATTCTAACCACTTAACGAAGAGATCCTCGCATGTGTTGGCATAAGGGAAACAATGTTGGTCCATCGGGGCTGAAAGAATTTCCTTCACTTCCACTGCATGTTCTATGTATTTGACTATTTTGACACTCAGTCATTATAGAACTATACATGCTTTGATCAGATGCTCCATAAATTGTTGTATTTGAGCTGACACCATGCTCTCCACCTGTGCGATCTCTAATGCCCATGCTGAGTCTTGTTCTGCATGTCGCTTGACTATGTCATGCAAGTCGACAAAGTCTTCGGGTATGCCGAATTCTAGAAGGCCAATGCCTTTCATCTCCCAATTAGTATTTACCCAGTCCTTTTCGCACTCAACCCACTTCTTTTGTATCTCCCCCTGAGGTTCCTAGGCCATCCTTACCTAGTATTCGGTTTATTTCCTGATCTGAGAGATGTTGATATCCCTCAGCACTCGAATACCATTCTCTTCTATGTCTCGGCCCTTTTGTATCACGTTGATGTAATCAATTCTTTCTACCACTTGGTATGCCCTTTCATACCACCTTTCCACGTCCTTGCAGGTTTCCAGTGCCATAAGGGTATTTTCTTGGAAATCAACTATACCTGCAGTGAAAAGATGTCGTTCGCCCGTGAACTTTGCATAAGCATCCTGAAACTCACTCCTCAAAGACATCGTCACCTGCGTTGAGTCTTGATAGTATTTTTCCAAATGGCGCATATGCTCCAAATCCTTTAGTGCAGTGACTGATTCCTTCTGATCTCTCCTTGCTTGATCCAACATGGCATCTATGATAGCCATCCCTACGTCGATGAGCTCAGACATCTTTGCATGTTCTTTATTGAGCAACTTCTCCTCCGTGGTGATGGGAATTGAGCTATCCAGTGTGAGTATTCTCTTCTTGGTGGTCCTCTTCATGATATCTTTCCTCTTCCTATCATAAGTGATCACATGTATATCGGCAACCTCATCAACAGGCTCGGGGATTTGTTGTTCTCTCTAGGTCGGAGTGTTTCCCAGGCTCCCTGCTGTGTATATATGTTCTAGGATTGGATCCTGAACTTCTTTCATATGCTCTAATGGCTCGACCTTCGTTTGTTGTTCATCGACTGGTGAGGTATCAACCAAAATTGAAGAACCAGGGATAGGCTCGGTACTTACTTGGTAATAGGTTGTCAAGATGTTGATCTCTTGTTGTTGAACTTTTTCTTTTTGACCACCCGATCCTAGATCATCCTTAAAGACGTCTTTTGGGGTCTCCGACGGGTCGAGCAACTCAGTGTCTAAGACACTTTTGACCTCATGGTCGCTCTGTGAAAGGTTTTGAACTGAAGCATCAGGACTTGGGGCAAATGTTTTCTCAGGTTCCTTCTCCTTTGTAATGGTATTGAAGTTACCAGGGAGACCTCCAAACTCTCTTTATCGTCATATATAGTTATTAGTTCAAATAGGGGGTTTAACACACTTGTTTCACCTGTCATTCTTGAAACCTCAGGTTGGGTGGAATGGTCACTGGTGATCTAATCTGTGGTGATGGAATTCTAGGGTTTTCTATACCAGTGATTTCCTCTAATTGTATTGAATATAATACCCCTAACTCTTTTCTGATTGTGATTGGGTTGTTCGAGGGGATCCTCATCATTTCTATGAGTTGAGGATCATTCTTTAACTAGTCAATGACTCTCTAGGCTCCTTCTAGTAACAACAACTCTCTCCTTTGTGGCTTTGTGGTCTTTGTTGCTCTGATTTCTTCTCTAACCCTGAGAGATTCTTGAGTTGAATGCTCTATTGTCTCAACCTGCTCATCCATGCTAATAGCTTTGAACCTAGTCATGTTCAGGTTGGATTTCCTCTGTAATACCTCCTCCCAGTCCTGAGCGCATTCTGTAAAAATTTCATCATCAAACTTGTCATGCACGTATGTCCAACATGATGATACTTGTGAAGCGTGTTGGGGGACATGGCCTTTAGGGTCATGCTTGCGAAATCGACCTGTCGGAAACCTGAATTCAAGTTGACTCAAACCTTCTTGTTTGGGTTGAGCAGTGTCTTTCACTATATAATATCCCACATGGAAGTCATAAGGTATAAATGCTTGTTTCTTGTCCTTAACTAATGTGGCGTTATAGCCTTGCAGGATCGTCTAATAACAAATTTTTCCTAGAATGAGTCGGTCTGGGACACGAGCAAGGAGTAAATGTGGTGCTTCGGTGGCCCTGAACACCCTGATATAGGTTGTGTGTTCATCTAGATACCAATGGCCTACCTTCGATATCATTTTCTTAGCTGCTACAGATAGCCTTGGGCATTCCTTTTTAAATAAGATGAAATAAACTCAGGTGATGAATTCATCGCAAATAAGGGTGTAAGATTTTTTGTACATGTTCTCCCATAAGATGTTGAAGTAGACATGAACAAGAAGTTCTGCAACGTGCCAACTCAAATTCATCCTGACGAATACATTCCTCGCGCATATCACATCTAGCAGATACAAGGCCATGTGAAAAGCGGGTGCTTCTCCTTCTTTTGGCGTCTGAGCCTGATGTACACTAATGCTCAATTACTTGGAGATTATTGCTCCCCAGTTGAAGCTACTCCCAGAGATCACCAAAGTGTATGCCAGGGGAATCCATGCTTTCAAGAACTTGGAGTCATCCTCTTCTCCATACAGTCGGCAGATCCACTAGGAAGCCATTAATCAGTTGGTGTCATGTAACTCATAAAACCTGACCACAAAGTCTATGTTCAACTGCTCCTTCGGGTCCCTAATTTTGTAGTACTTCTGAATCTCTATTGGGAGAAAAACTCTTACATGTTCACAGTTCTCGTCGTTGATGGGGCACTTTTGAGTGTTTGTATGATCAATTAGCCATCCCAAAACTCAATGCATGGGAAAATTGGCGTCAACAGGCTACCATGTGCAAGCACGACCGTCGGATATTCAGGAACACTTGGTCGTCGAGCGCCCTTACATCCGAGTTGTTGTGTGGGACGCAATCCATGTATTCTTTCGGGTTGATTCTGTTGAATAGATCTCCCCATTCTGGGAGAATTATTTTAAACCCATTGGCTACTTCAGTATCGCCAAATGCAAGAGGTTGAATGAACGCCTTCTTTGTCGAGGTTTTAATGACCGACTTCACTCTGGGAGCATATTCCAACTACCTCGTAGTCTTGGGAGAAAAACCCTCACCAATTTCTGCCTCCTTGAACTTAGGTGCCCTCAGCAATCATCTGGTCGTTGGCTTTCTTGGAGGCATCTTTTCCTGCAACTAGAACATAGTTAGACACTGTGTAAAAGATCAAATGTTGATATATAACATATTACGACTGTTGAACTGATAAAATTTAACACATACCTCTGTTGCTAGGTTAACCTAGTTTTGATGGTCTGAAAATTAACGCAGTCTTGAGACACTCGATTTGCTTCTTCGGATGCTCTAGAAATCGAAACCTGTGTGCATAATGAAGGTGTTCAAAGTTGTTTTCGTGATTTAAACAGAGATGAACTTACCTTGCCGCATGACCTATTCAATTCAGAATATGAGTGTGGTTCTACAAAATCTACTGGTGGATATTCATTATGTTTAAAATTAAATTCGATCATAGGTCGACGGTGTGGTCGTGGGCTATAATATGGCCTATCGATGATTTCAAATTCTCGTTGTTCAATCGGCGCATGTGGTAACAATGTATGTGGAGTGGAAAATTAACTGACCTATTAAATGACAGAATCCGTTCGTATCTCGTGTTGAAAACATCCCATCGTTTCGGTAATCTAACTAGTGGATCGAGAGTCGGGGTTTCTCTTTAAACATTGTTCATTGATATCTCCTGGAAAAAGATTTGATGTCGATCCATATTTCCATACAGAGATGACGTGGAAAAGATGACTTGGAAGTGTGACTAGGACAGAGGCAACCTTAAAGTTACTTAGGACAACACTAGACCGTACAAAATTCCTATGCTACAAAGACACGTGGCACTTGAAACCGACGACTTCGTTTAATTGTGTTACTCGGAATCGGGAACTTTTCCTTAACTAATCGTTATAACAACAGATCCTACCCTTCCCGTATCAAGGATCAACGATCGACTATAAGCTTAACCAAGTGCTCCCGAATTAACTCTCTCAAAAATTGTTGATGTCAAAAGTGCATCGGGGGTCGTCAATCGACGATGTGTTCAATGCTGAAATGTTCAATGTTTTAACCCTTTGAGATTTCACCGACCTCGAACAAATGCATCCGTCATCAGCTATTGGGGTTTGTCATGGCTCACGTCAATGTTTAGTCTTGTCCTATTTCGCCGACGTCGATGGGAATTAGCTATCTCCTGAATCTTCGTGGAAAATAACTATCAGAAACTTACTTTGTCTTTTACCAATGTCGATGGTGCATTCAACGATTAACGATTATTGTTATTGTGTGGCCATTTTCCCTTCTTGGATTTTTCCGACGTCGAACTCAAGCGCGCTAGTCACAGTGTTAGCTTCATATTCTTAGTTAGAATGCCAAGTTCTTTTGGGCACAAGGTTTCATTTAACAATTTCAAACAAATCTGATTTGATCGATAAGAGTCACAAAAACAAGATAAACCATTCCTCCATAGTGAACTCAATTCAAACAGTAAAACAAAAGAAAACAAGTGGTACCGAAAAGTGACAGAATTTCACAAAGCTTGTAGGGTGTGTTGAGCGCTCAACATGTTCTTCATAATTTAAAATGAAGAATGACATGTAATCTAATTGATAAATATTTTGCAATATGCTTAATTCTAACAACAAATTATTTCATGCACATTATTGTAGAATTAGAGATACAAAAAAGCATACTTTAGTTCCTACATGAGAGGAGGATGCTCAAGGGTTTTACAACCATGAAGAAGATATTTGAGGTCTCCATACCAGCATGGGTAATGTTGTGACCGAGTCTAATGAGAGAAGAGATAGGCAGTAGCCTATAACTATGAGAAGCATGCAAAAATAAGTGCAGAGCTATAGGGCCGATAATGAGAGGATCATGAAGGTTCAAGAAGAGATACTTCAAAGCCTAAATATGCTACAGACGCAAGTTAACAAGGACTCTGGCACCAA